>JAUZNJ010035673.1:0-12157 GCA_034780135.1 Jordanella pulchra
CTGGGTCGCCCGCGTCGAGGACTAAGGCCTCCGTACATGGGTCGTGCGCACTAACCCCTGCACCACCTGCACACCCAAAATGATTCAGTTTTAGGCAAATTTGATTTATTACTCTTTAGCAATTATCTGAGTGACCTGATGGATGTATGCTTTCTTTTAAACGATTTGACTTTATCAGCAGAAATTTCACACTAGTGAGGAGCACCTGATTGCTCAACATATTCCTTCTGCACCATTTGGACAAGCGGGGGGGAGTTCAGATGTAAACGGGCAGGTCTGTTCCAACCTGCCCCTACAGTCTCCCGACACAGTCAGGTGGGAGGGTAAGTTTCGGCTGACAAGTCTGAGCAAAAGCAGTGTTATGTGAATAAGACAAAGTTGTCTTTTTGTATCATGAGGGTTTGAGCTCGGCACAGATTGTATTTGGTTAGCCTTGTTGATTTGATGTGTTTCAGTTCTAGTTTCTTAGAAACAAGACATTTACGCAAGCAGATTTTCCTAACCTTTACACTATATCCTTTTATGGCATCTCACTCCAATGGTCTGGACTCACAGTCTAGGAACAGCCACCTAAAATATTTATAAATGAAAGCCATCATTTAAAACAAATATGATTACAAATACAGTTGTATTAAAATACAAAATGATTAGTGAATGTCAAAACACTCATAATAAGAAAAACACATCCTATTTGAATTCTACAGCTGTATTATTGTTTTTTATTACATCAGGACTGATTTTTTTCTCAAAACCTTTTTCAGCTTTCTCTCTGTTTGATAAATAATGATAATAAATTCAGTAGTGTGTGATTTTTGATCACAACAGTTTGGGTTTAATCTTAATTCATTTTATTTACAACATGTTATTTAAAGTTATCTTGCAAAGTCAATTCAATCAAACTATAACCGGCAAAATGTTTTCTATCTGAGGCAGACATCTTCAGTCCTGGTCCTCAGGACCGACTTCGAGCACCTCTTATGTGTTTTTCCTGCCTCCAAAGCGTTAAACAGACCTCTGCAGCCCTTGATGGCTGCTGAGACATTCATTTGATTCTGGTATGCTAATGTAGAGACAAATCTAAAACATACAGTGGGTACTGAGGACCAGGATGAGAAGACACCTAAATAAAGATAAAATATCAGATTGTCTTGAGTCATTTAAATTTTATTTATTTTTTTGGGGTTGTAATTTTCATGTAAATGAAACCTATGTGGCCACAAATAAAGCGTATTCTTGCACTTCAAACATTGCTGAAGTTTTCACCTTATCAGTTCATTTGTTGTCTTCATGCACCATAGAAGTTGGTGATGCCAAAAATTTTGGATCTCTGGAGATTTTACACAACTAAAAATGTTTTTTTCAGCCACAGGTTTGAGTACTTTCTATATCAGTTTGCGCCTAACAGAGAGAATTTCTATCAACCTTATAAAAATTTTTGTTGAACAGACTAGGGGTTTGCTTTTTTAAATTATTATTATTTGCCTCCGGTGGCCTTTATTTTGTTGGTTTTTTTTGAAGTATGCAGACAGGAGGGTAGACAAGAGAGGGGAGAGACATTCGGCAAAGGTCAGCAGGGCCGGGACTCAAACCTGTGACAGCTGGTATATAGGTCATGCGCTGTACCCCCACATCATAGCAGCGCCTGTTTGCTTTCTCTTTAAGGCTCAAGCAGGCTTTCATAATTTCTTTTTTTTTAATACACACCTTTGACATATAAAATATCATACTAATTTTGATCACAAGTTTTCTTGTCTTTAAGTAGTTGCCAAAATGAAATGACCCATTTGTTTAAAAAATAAATAGTATATTACAAATTTGTGACAACATTTATAACAGCCAATGATAACATACATTGTGAGGGACCCTCTGTAATGGAAATAAGAGCTTCCCAAAGGTTCCTAGGTACACACTAAATGTGTAATAACTGGCATTGGGGGAATGCACATACTATCTTGGCGTTGTACATAATACAAAGGGTTTATTGCATATTTGCAACAATGAGATTCAAGATTCAGTGCAATTATCAAGATAAAACGACATGTCATTTCCTTTTACATAAAGCTGCTGCCTACTGATCCAGCTCACAGACTGTTCACGGTATGTGATGGACCAATAGAACCATATTATGATCAATAAGGGGAAAACCAAGAAGCTGCAATGGATTTCTGTAGGTAAGATCTACCACATTCACACCAACAAACTTCCAGGGAATTTAACCAATTGATGCTCTTTATAGGTTCAGAGCAGACCTTACCTGCAAAGGTGGTAGAGATCTGTTGAAAGCCAGGGTTTCTCCTGAAGACCTTTTTTGACTCTGATGATTTCAGAAATCTTTTGTTGTCTAGCTTGTTAAAGCAGCACTTTATCTACAGCAGAGAGGAAGCAGCTGAGATGAGCCAATTGGGAGGGCCAACTCTGACTGAGGAAGAAGGACTGGCAAAAACAACAAAACTGTTGGAAATAGTCTCCCACCCCGTGCATGAAACAGTTAACAGAGGCGGGTAATACCTAGTTACATTTACTCAGTACTTCAGTAACTTCTAGGAAAAAAGTACTTCTAGAAGGAATTTCAGTTTATAGTACTTTTTACTATCAGTTACTGTATGTAATATTGTTGTTAGAGTGTTTCTACTCTTACTTTAGTGAACTTTCTACCCACAGCAAGAAACTTCTAACATATGGGAAATATACAGTAAACACTGGAAATATTTATCCTTTCCTAACATTTATGCATTTCTTTCAGTAAAGATTGGTTTTATAAATTTACACTCAACAGAAATGATTTGGAAACTGGGAACCTCGGCGTAAATTTGTTATTTTTTTATTCAGGTTATTTATTTGTACTTTTTTACTTTATTCTATAATTATAAATACCAGAATTTCCACATCTGTCTGATTAGGTTATGAGCCAACAATTAATTAGCACTTATACATTTTGCCGCAATCTTTTTTACTCTTACTTGAATAATTTCTTGGATGACTGCTTTCTGCTTTGACTTGAGTAAAAAAAAAAAAAAAAAAAAACAGTGAGGTAGTGCTACTCTTATTTTAGGTAATGTTTTTGGTACTTTACCCACCTGTGGCTGTTATACAGCTGAAGAGCTCCTTCAGTGACTCACTGTTGCATCCTAAACGATCAATGACCGTTATTGCTGTTTTCGCAGACTTTTCTCATTCTTGGAGACAGTCTTGTAGTTTTAATGCATAAATATACACATATCTTTCTTTTTTTTAAAAACATCCTACTCGTTTCTTTGTTAGGAATGTGTTATTCTTCATATCATTAATAACTGTACAGTAGCTTTCTAGTGTTGTAAATTTGTACTTTCTGTACTTTCTCTTATTCTTTTCTCTCATTTTATATTTTCTACCCATGTGTTCATTTGGGTTTTGCTTTGTTGCTGGGGCACCTAAATTTGCCAACTTTGTGACAGTAAAATCTGTTTCTACTCCATTTGTCATATTTTTTCTCAATCTCTGGTGGTTTTCCTCTATTACTATTTAGAGATATTATTGTGTACTTCTTGGGTGAATATATCTATAGGTTTGTGGCTTCATTGTGGTGCAATTTTTAACACGGTTACCTTGCAGTAAGAAGGTTTTGGGTTCAAACCTTGGCCAATAATATTTCTCTTTGGATTTTGCATGTTCTCACTGTTCATGCATTGGTTGTATTCCAATTATCTCCCACACTCCAAAAAATGCACTGATTGGTGTTTCTAAATCTTCCTAAGAGGTCTCTGTGTTGCCTTATGATGGTCAGGCCATGGTGTACTGTTTAGCATTCCCTATGCATGACAAATATTCACATTAAACTATGAATACATCATATAACGTATCTTTTTTCTTTTATGTTTTTCATTGCTTCAGGTATTCCTATTTTTCTTAACCATGGTATATAAATAGATACTACCAGAAAACCAGAAAAGTCAGGGGGTTGTTCGCATTTTAAACGGCACTCTCACGCCCCCTAGCGGCTACTGTGATGTAAAGTGTATGTACTCAACAGTACAGTAGAGTTGCATTCTAGGTTGATCCTATTTCATTAGAATACAATAAAAAAAACAGTTTAGTGTTAAAAGGGGAAACGTGTGTTATATAGATTCGTTGCAGACAGTGTGATCAATTTGAGTCACTGCTGTTGAATTTTATGATTATGGCTTACAACTGATTGAAAAACCAAAATTCAATTTTCTCTGAGAAAAAGAAAATTATTTAAATCAAGCAAGGTTACTAGTCAGGCACAGCTGTACTAATGTCACTAAAGAAAGTAGGTGTTGTTTTTAGTAATGTAGCCATGTACTAAGTAACCCAGGAAAGTTAAATAATTATTTCTCCAAAGTTTGTTGTAGAAGGAAGCATTTACAGCTTCAACAATCCCGGTTGGATGACTGTATTGATTTTAGACCTGATAAAGCTCAGTGGACCAATGTGGGTCATGATATGACATATCCCAATCCATTTGATGGAGGGAGGCTCTCAGTGGACATCAAACTGTACTTCTGCAACCTTACTCAAGACTATGGAAATTTGATTTCCAAATAACATGCAAATGTTACTTTCGCCTGAAAACAGAACTATGCACCAGTAAGAGACAGTTTATTTTCTTATTCTCTCAAACAAGAAACTTTGAGAAAGTAATAACCCACATGAAGTACTGACTTCTGAGTGAATATTATCATTATTCACTTGAGAGTCTCCCTAAAGATTATAAATGACTTTTGGCTCACAATCCTTACTGTAGACCCCTTTTTAACATACTTTTTCCATTCACAAAACTTTCCATTAAAATGGTTGAATACAGCCATAGAAATTTCCAGCTTCTTTCATAATGAACTGAAGTCGCTTACCCTGTCTGGTGGGCAATCTATGACTGTCAGATAGTTGTAAGATAAAAAGAAACAAAAAAGAAAATGCAATAATCAAAAGAATAAATGTAGGCTCTAAATGTTCTATTGGCCACGTCAAAACGTCTGTAATGAAAATTTATGAGTATGCCTTTTTAATTTAAGAACATTATTGACAGTTGTGATAAATGATAGACAACTCAGAAAACATAAGTTGAAGATTAATTTCCCCCCAAAAAAAACAGATGTAGAAAGCAAACACAAAAGCAAAGTAAAAAAGACCTAAAGGTGTGTTCAGATTTTCTTTTTAAGCTATAACCAGTAACCATTTATGCTCAGTGTTTGATTTGTTACCGATGCAAGATCCTGGCAAGCTCCGCCCCGTTTGAACGTAACTGTTGTTTGGGCCGTGACGGAGCTTGTACACGTAGCCTAGTAGAATGTGTTCACTGAAGATGGTGGCGTTGTGTGAGACTTACAGTCCTACATATTTGTAAGAATCTACTTTGATTTATTTAAGTTTTTGACATCATGTTAGATTAACCACATAACAAAGTTAGTCAAGTGGTATTATCAAAGTTATAACGTGTTGTCATCTTGAGGAGTTACACTGTTAAGCCATAGTTAGTTAGCACAGGCTAGTTAGCTGACAATGCTAACTAGACGGCGATGCTACGGCTAGCTGACCAGGCAGTGAGCCCGTTAAATTACCCTCGGAGATCGCCAAGGGACACGTAACTTAGCGTCTGTTTTCGTGTCAAGAAAGACTTCGTCTTAAGTCAACATCCCCTCCGTCTTTCCGTTAGGTTTTGTGTGATTTTAGGTAATTTACAATAGTGTTATGCTGTGTGCTCCGTTGTGGACATACAGCGTTCCTGCTAGCTTTTGAGCCAAAGCACTCTCTCTGGACCCTTCGTTGAAGACGGCTTAAATGTTTAACGGTAACCTAATGTCGCACCTGACCAAGGAGAGCTAGCCTCGGTTATGTAACAGCTAATTCTAGATACTGGTGACAAGTTGCAGGTTTGTAGCTAACTTTTGGACTGTTTGTAACTTTGAATCTCGAACTAGCTTTCGTTAGCCTATATTGGTTGTAATAAATTTGTAATCTGATCGCTTAAAATACCTCGGGTCACTCTTCTGACTGACTGAGCTTCTTTACCTTCCGTGTGAGCTGTGACTGTTATTGATCCGCTGTCCTAGCGTTGCAAATTCACCCGGTTTGCGTGAACTTCCATCTGACAGATGCACAAAAACACATAACCGGATTTGTAAGAAGTCACACTTCTTTAAATCATGTGTCGTGCATTGTATGTGATTTTTACTGTAACAGAATATAGATTTAGTAATGTAAGGGTAAGTTTTTGTGATATCGTGATAACTACGTAGTTCTTTTTACTTAACAAAAAGCTCTAAGAAGCAATTGTTTTCATTTTGCATACCTGGTGATTATGAAGAGCTGATTTAAATTTTGTAGTTTCATATTAAGACAATGATGCTTGATGGCCTTCTGTAGTTACCACTAATTGATTTAAATGAATAAATCACAATTTAGATTTATATTTGTACTTAAAAATATATCATTGGCAGCGTTTCTTTGTGTTTTGCAATTTTGATGCACGTTATTAATTATAAAATCAATGCCCCCAATAGAAGCCTCCCCATCCACTTATCTTTGATGACTCCACATATGGCCTTTATTCCATTATTTGTTCAAATCTTTCTAAAGTTTTTCTCTTTTAGTTCATTAATGCCTCTCCAATTGCTGTATTATTTTACCTGTAGAGATTAGATCATTGATTGTGACATATTTAAAGGGGACTTCTTTCTTTTAGTTTGCTCATCAAATCTTATTTTGTGAAATCATGTCTGAGGAAGTGAATTTGTGGCTGAGCAGCTGTGTCATTATTCATGATTGTATGCATGCTTGTGAAGAGAAAAAGACAGCAGTTGACAGTGTCTTTTGAATATTTCCGCTTTATTGGGAAATCCCAATTCCAAAATATATACTCTACAGGTCTAAAGAATAGGTGATAACTGAATATTTAGTTGCCATTGTCCAATCATTTTTCCATATTTCTATGTTTTTTTTTGTTTTTTATTTTAAGTTAATTCAAAAGCATAACTAAGTATACCTTTTCTTTTTTAATGTCCATGACATTTTACAGATAAGCGATAAGGGCAATGCAGACTGGACATATACGTAGTTAAAACACTTGTGATGTAGAAGCTGCCACGTTGTATTTTCAACACAAATAGAGGCGTGGTTATGTCCTATAAATGGAACATGTTCAGCTTTCATCAACTATTCCCACCTTCCTTTTCTCCTTACAGCTACGCCTGACTTCGGTTTCTTCAGTAACACCTCTCAAAGTGATCTGGTCGTAGGACTTGCTCTGCAGACATGCAGCCAGCTCCTCGGGGTGGTCTGCCCGGTGCCTCTGCGCCTAATAGGTCAGGCAGGATAAGACCTCAAAAGCAGGCAACATCAGCGACAGCTACCAGGCCTCCTCCTGCTCAGCCTATTACAGACCCTTTTGCTTTTGGCAGATCTCAACCCCCTGTTGCTGTAGGGGGTCTTCCTACAATACCTAACAGCAACCCTCCACGAATGCAAACTCCACCTAACGTCATGTACTCTCAGCTTGGCTCTGGAATCCCTCCACAACCTCAGCTGCTGGAAAATGTTGCAGCTGCAGTAGCTGGTCCACCACCACCTTCTGTGGCAGGGGTGACTCTCTTCACCCCTCATAGCTCAGCATCGCCCAGTGTTTTCCCATCTCCAAGTCCCACAGGGTATACATCCGCTAACAGTGAACAGGATTATTTCAACTCAAGAGATCCAACAGCAACTATGTCTACAGATTCATCACATACAGCACCAGCACCTAGTAACACACTTTTTAACCAGGATTTTCAAGCCCAACATCTTGGTCATTCTTTACCTTTTCAACCTCTCCCTCTTACATCTTCGTCTTCTCAGTGGGTTCCTGATCACTCAAGCCGCCCTCCCTCAGTTCAAAACTATTTCCAACCAACTACTGATCCGCCAGCACTATCCTCGAATATAGCACCACATGCCCAGATGTACCCCCACCACAATGCCCCCGCCCCTTTAGCTCATCCCGGAAATCCACAGAGTCAAGCCCCCCCTGTTCCTCTGCAGAACCCTGTACCAGTTGCCAGCTCTTTGTTGCCTGACCCGAATGGACCCCAGCAGCACAATTTAAATTTTCAAACCCAGAGTTATTTCAATCAGAGTTCTGCGCCCCACGACTTATGGTTCAACCAACCTGCACAGGATTCTGGCTACCACCAAATGGGTACTGGCTTGAGTCATCCTCAGCCTCCTACAGACTCCGCTGGAACTTCTCATGTTTCCAACACTGGGCACAGGCCCGCCAGCCAACCTGGGCCAAGATCTCCCCCTTCTTTGGAAGCATATGGTCAGGACTCGGGTACAATCTCAATGTTTTTCAAAGGCAGTGATGTGGAAAACGAAGAAACGCTTGCTGATGAGAGAAATAAGGCGTTAAACGGTGTTGCCGCATCCTTTCAGCATAACAGTAACCCACCGGCCCAGAGCGGTCATTCAGATCTCTCTGTGGATTACCAAGGAGCTTCTGTTCTGGACCATTCGCACCTTCCCTACATGAATGAAAGCAGTCCTCTTTCACAGGGACACAACCAGAAGCCTCCAGACAGCGACTTTGACCACGTTGAGAATTTGGAGTGTGTTCCAAACCAGGAAGTTCTACCCAGTGAATCCAGCAGCGGTGCTGCCGACACTGCACCTAATGCAGTAGAACAGTTTGAAACAGGACCTAATTTGGAAACTCCAGATTCTATTCCAAGACCAATGAGAACTGCAAGTGTGTCATCCAACTACAGCAACTTAAGCCATGGAAGTGGAACTGGCCCCCGACGGCACCAGGGAGTCGAAGGGACTTTTATTCAGCAGGAAAGCCCACGTCTCGTCGATAATCCCAACCCTGCTGCTGGAGGCTACTTCGAACAGATTGATACATCTCCAGGTGTCGATGCAAGCATGCAACAGGGTTCAGTAGAGCATATGTGGCACCCCACACCTAGCCCTCCGAAACCGACTGGTATTTTTCAAGCAAGTGCTAACAGCTCATTTGAACCTGTGCGCTCGCACGGAGTTGGAGTGCGTCCTGCTGAAGTTGACAGGGCTAAAATGGTCGCCGAAGGAGGTGCTGATTGTACATCTGGTAACTTGGAACAGCCACCAGACAACATGGAAAATATTTATGGGTCAGGACAAGCTCCAAGCTCTGCTCCTGGAGACGCGTTACCTAATCAAACGCAATCAGTGGCGCATTCTCATTCTCGGCCTTCATCTCGTGCTTTTGGGGCCAGTCGGCCCTGTGAGAGTCCGGCCACTACTCTGTGGGCTCAGAACGATCCTGCAAGCTTGGGTGCTAACATCCTCCTTGCTCCCGCAGCCCCCACAGTGCTGGCCCCTTTAAGAGAACCCAGCGCTGATGTTATCCAGCCGCCAGAAGATAGTCCACTGGACCTGCAGCCCTCTCAGAGAGTTCACACAGCCAGTCTGCAGCACTCGGAGAACCTAGAAAACCCACCAAAGGTGAGTGATGCAGAGCCAGCTGACTCTCAAAGCAGCATGGGTTACGCATCTCTGCTCGTCTCCGGCTCACCTCACCAACCCGTTTTAATTGCCCCGCCTGTATCCAATTACAGCGTGATTCCTCCCAGTATTCCCACTCAATCGTCCACACAGCCTAATCATGGAGATGTTACACAGGGGCTGGGTGCTGATCCATCCCAATATTCAGTCCCACCTACACAAAATCCTCTCCTTTCTTCTGGGTCTGGGCTTTTCTGTTCCTCCGCTCCCAATCAGGCTCCACTCAATTTGACGCGTGATAAATCGGCTGAAATCCCAGCTCCAACGCTCTCTCAACAGGTCCATCCTCCTCTTTCAAGGGGCCAATCATTGGGGGCAGAAAGCCATTCTAGTGTTAATTCACAGCCCGCTTCTCTGGCGACCACTTCTGTCTCTAATCATAATTCAACATTAAACTATGAACTGCTTGATTTTTCTATGCACCAATCATACACACAGAGCCATGCATATGGCCAGCCGTCTTCTCTGCATGAGTCCTCACAGTCTAGTAATGGGTTTTACCTGCAGGTCACCAAAGATGCTCAGCAAGGGGTACGAGATGCAGGGAATGTATCTGTCAAGACAACTGTTTCTCCATCCAGCTCACAGGCACCACTAGCACCCCCTCAAGCTGCTGCAAATACTCAGCAGATGCAAAATGAACCTCCTAAAACATCGGATTCTCAGGTTGCATTGCAGGGACAGAGGGATGCCCCTCCTGTTCCTGTTAGTGGAACACAACTTTCTCATGGTCAATATTCAACTTTGGCACAAGACTCTGCTGCAGGAAACGCACCCCCTCCTCCCCCTACTTCTGCAGGGTACCCACCAGTTCCACAGGGACCAGTACCTCTAGGGGTTTCTCAGCCAGCTCCCACTGAGGCACCACGGCCTCCTTCCTCTACAGGCAGCCATCAAGGCTATGTGCAACCTCCTCCTCCTGTAGCAGGACAGGCCTATAGTGGTTACTATGGAAATTATGGCGAGTACCCAGATAGCAGAGGACAGTATCCTCCAGGCCAGTATCCACCTCCAGCTGGAGATCCTAGAGTGCAGCCATATTATCAAGTAGGTGTTGCAACCATTTCTATACTACAATAAGATGCTCTATTATGACCACCTAGCATGTTTGAGCAACTGTAGCCTTGAAGAGCTCCTTCATTTATCAGCTGTTTTCTGCTTTCCTCTCAGGATGCTACCTACCGGGGCAGAGCGGATCCTTGGTATGGCAGATATGACCAACAGAACCCAGGTTACCGTGATCCAAACTACCAATACAGAGAACCACAATCAGATCGACCCAGTTCTAGGGCCAGTCAGTACTCCGATAGGCCCTCATCCAGGTTAGTGAAACAGTTAGTGTTACAAAGCTTTTACCTTTACACTGTCCTTCACCACAATACTTTTTGGAATTCATAGAAAAAAAGTTTTCTTTTTCTGTCTTGGACCTAAATATTGTGTCACCATTCACTTATTCCCAAAGCAAGCAGAGAAATAGAAGCCCTTTTTCTCACTGTGCAGTTTGCTTGTTATTGTAATTTGAGCTTAGTTTTATTCATTTTTTTTATTCCATCCTTTTTTTGTCTCTTGGCCAATTAAGCCACATCTTTTTTCCTTTTGATCGTCATGTTGGAAGCGATGTTCAAATCTGTCCTTAATATGCGAACTCATAGACTGATCCAGAGATGTTGGTCTGATCCAACTCCAGCCGCGATAAAGTGGCTATGCATCGGTGCAGCAGTAGTGCGTTTTATTGGGTACAAAGAAACAAAAAAAAACACTGTTATTCTTGACAGACCGACTGACAGGGAATCCTTTCTAACCTGGTCACTTTCACCCCTCCTTTCAAAGCTGGGTCTCTGCTGGCGGGGTGGTGGCCCAAGTGTTTAGGGTGAGTCGATTACAGTCTGGACGATACAGGGTTCACTTTTTCACAGAGCTTTCTTTTTGTATATATAAAAAGGTAAATGTGTTTAAATACTGTTTCTGTGGCCGTTAGATTCAATAAAAGTCAGTGTATCGGACTAATTTCAGTCCAATTTGACAACTTTTAACATATTCAGCATTTGTGCTGAAATGCATTGCATTGAGCCCTGGGAGAGGGAGCCAAGATGGAAGTCTAAGGGCCCATATGTTCATAAAAAATAGGCTTAGTGGCTTGAATTTTAGTGTAGTAACAAGAAATGTAAACGTAGCGGCCTACGTACGGCCTAAGAACCCTGGCATTGTCTTCAGGACTATTGTCCTCTATTTCAGATAATGTATTCATGTCTTATTAAATCATATCCCTTCTGTAGATGTATTAAAGTTAATAAACAGTTTACCTGCTCATTATAGCTAAATTTTTATTGGAATTTAAAATAAATATTTTAGAAAAACAGTGGACCAAATGTTTTTCTTGATTTAAATAGCTTTTATTTATGAAAAGATAATAATAGTATGTACATTTTATTCCACTTTATATTCAGTCAGATCATTTCACTCTTTAGTCTCTGTGATCAGCAATTTACCTTTGACTCGAGTAAATAAATACTTCTGAGAAATTCTGCACCGTTTGGGAAATCGAAGTGCAATATTATTGCTTCCTGTAACTAGGCCTGTCGCGATAAACGATAAATCAATTAATCGCACAATAAATAAAAACTATCGACGTCATTTAATT
>JAUZNJ010035674.1:0-12157 GCA_034780135.1 Jordanella pulchra
CAAACTGTGCCAGTACTGTTTACATTTTCCTTTTCCTTCTACTATATTTATTATTTTATTTTTTATTTCACAGTAGCTGAATGGAAGTCCCAAAAATGTCATTGTATCCGTTGTAGAATATGATGACAATAAAGGCTTTCTGATTCTGATTCTGAAATAGAGTTAGCTTGTGTGTAGTTAAAGTTTAGTATAAATACATCTGTTCTGTGAAATCTTCAGAAGTCTCTTATGCTACCAGCATAATAAAAACCAAGGAACACACTTTGAAGGTGTTGCAAAAATGATTGTGAAATTATAAGCTTTGCACATTTCTTAAAAAAATCCAGGGTGTAAAGATAGAGAAAAAACACGGGACAACTAAAATCCAGGACAGCGTAGCAAAGGCCCCATGATGACTTTTTAGGAGCTGAAGAGACCTAGTGCTTAGGTGTGAGAATCTGCTGAAAATCACATTTCAGTCATCGATTTCGAAACCTAGAACTGTGACAAGAAAGAAAGATTTTAGGTAGTGAAAAGTCCTGTTAGGATAAGGAATTCCTCTGCATCAATCACAGGAGGATGGGATTGATGGGTGAAAAAAAAAAGATTTGTTCTTCTCCCAATAATTGTTTAAAACATTAAAGAAGAAAAAAGTACACAAAAAAGTAAAAGTGCATTTATAAAACATTGTTGCAATTTTTGATGAACTTCTTTGGTTTATTTTACCAACAGATAACACCTGCAAACAGACACTACAGTGTTAGATGAGGAACAAAGGAGGTTTCTCTATAAATCACAAATAACTGACATCTGGTAAATAGCTGTTTGAAACAAAAGATGTTGCACAATTTATTTACTTCCACTTCTCAATAGAATGAAACGCAATAATATTTGGAAGCTGACCGCATTTTGTACACCTCATTACTTAACATAAATTCTGTAACATACTGCCATGTAATGCAGCATAGAGAGAGGCAGCACTGAGTTGCATGTGGAAGGTGACAAAAAGGAAAATTAAATTTGCTCCTGAGAAAAATCTCTGTTCATTGTCCCTCACCAAAACAATTTATTGAACTTCTGCCATTGGCCAAATGGCATGTACACATGTGAACAAAATTGTTGACACCCCTTGTTTGATGAAAGAAAAACCCACAATGTTCTCAGAAATAACTTGAATCTGACAAAAGTAAGAATAAATGATAGTTGTAATTATATGTTTTCCAGGTTTGTTCCATGTGTTTATTTTTTGAAATCATTCTGTTGACGCATGGTTGAAAAACAATGTCTGACTTTCATTTGCTCATTTTCATAGAATTTCTATTTATTGTCACTTTTGTCAGATTCAAGTTATTTCTGTGAACATTGTGGGTTTTTCTTTCATTAAACAAGAGGTACAAACCATTTTGTATATGTGTGTATGAAAAAGAGAAAACATGTTGCAGAAAAACCTGGTTAGATTAAACTAAAGTTACACTTATTTGCCTACATGCAAAACACTATTTCTGGAACTAACTTTGCATATGATTCTCAGCACAAATACCAGTTATAAGTGAATACGGAAGAACTTCAAACTTCCACTAAAAATAAAAAAGTGTTAACATTCAGCTAAAATACTAATGACATAGACTAGTCAGGACTAAAGTATATTTCAATACTAAAATCACCTGTTCAAATTTAGGATCTAAAAAAAACAGTTATGTGGGAAGACTTTAAAATTTCTACTCAAATATGCTCTATCCAATCTAACGAAGTTATAGCTATTTTGCAAAGAAGAGACAAAAACATCAATCTCAAGATGTGTAAATCAAAGAGTACTAAATACTTTCAGCTGGAAGTTACTGTTGATTCATGTTTATTGCTAATGTTAAATCACATTAATTGAAAGCTAAGAGAGACAAATGATCATCCAAATAAAAAAAAACCCTTTTGGCCTTAGCACATGAGATCAAGCACACTTGCTCTACATCTTTCCTAACACCCACTGATCACACACCACGTCAGGAACAGACTGTGAGCTCTCCAAGAAGGAGTGCCACAATTTGTTCTTAGATTACAAAACAACTCAACTTTATGATCCACTATCATTAATGAAATTTCTAGGGTTTTCATTTTGAATACCTTGGTTGCTTTGATATGAGGTCTTTGAGACTGAGTCTAGTGATTCATTGGTCATCTGCAGCCATAAATGTTAATCATCGACTATAGCTCAGCTGCTGGACATTCATTTCATCCAACAGCCAAAAGAAAGGTTTCATAAAAAAGTAATGCATATGCATATGGATATGTCACAAGTGGTCATATCGAATGCTTGGCTGTGCTTCATTGGTGTGTGTGTGTGAGAGAGTTCATGTGAGATAATGTGCAAATGTATGAGTGTGCCAAGGACAGTAGATGATGGGAATTGTCCCAAAGGCTCCTCTGTCCTTTTCTAATATACAGTAATAAGCCATCAGCATGGAGTATAACTAGTTAGACACATCATGACATCGTTAAAAAAAAGCTTGGACAAAGTCAGTTAAAAGTCAAAGCATGACCACATGGAAGATTAGACTCCTATTAGGTCAGTAACAACAACAGGAAAACTAAAGGGCAAACACTAACTGCCTGGTATGATAAGAATGGTGCTGTAAGCATTGTCAGCTAGTCTTAATTTACACTTTTTAGTGTCTTCAGTTTAAAAGCTTAGTCTTGCATGGTGAAGCAGCTGGCTAATTAATAATAAATTGACCTAGGCCTAATTTTTGGAAAAAAGCTGGAGAAAAGTCTTAGTCACCCTTCTATCTGTCACTTTATTCTTCTGTTCTGTCTTTCTGCCCTATCTGTCAGTCTATTTATCCATTCTGCTTCACACATCTGCTCACGCTCTCCCTTTATCCTTGTATCTACCTAAATGTATTGTATAAAAACCATTTCAGGCCTATATACTGGCCATGATGATAATGAACAGGGAAATCGCTTCTTTCATTTCACCCGTTTACCAAACAGATACAAGAAATGCCCCTGTGTCAAAGCAACGGTTCAGCAGTTTCTAATTATGTGCTGAGGCCCGAAAAGCAAATTTCATACATGCCCATAAAAAATGGATAACAGAAAGAAGAATGAAAGGATATACGCTGAACCAGGAGAGAGTAGCAGACCGTATCATAGAGTCAAGTATGTTGTTTATTTTTATTTTTTTTTTTTAGTATTATGTGTAGCTCACTGCCTTATTCTCTCTGCAACATTCTTTCCAGCACCATGTTTGTGTTATGCAGTGCTGCAGATCAGTGGAAGGTGCATTAGTTCCCCATCAACAGTGCAATGCAACAAAAGACTAGCCATAGCCTCCTTGATGAATATGTTACTAATTAAACTATAAATACTCTTAAACTATTAATAGGGAGTGAGAATGCACTTGCACATTATAGATTTACTTTAATTTTTTTTAAATACATGCAAATAGATAAGTTAAAAGCTCTGTACAGCATAAATAATACAAGCATTTTAATCAAATTATTAAATATTTAAGAAATAACTGTTATTGGTAATTGGAATCGGTAGCTTTTACTCTTATCCAGCCCTAACTGTTTTTTTTAATTAATGAAAACTTTGGAGTTTCCAGCTAAAGCTAACAACACTGTTCAGATGCTGTTTCTAAGCAAAAAAGAATAAATGTTTATCAATTGTATTACCTTTAAGGTAATTAAATTGAATTTAAAGAAATTTTTAGAACAATAAGATGTAATGTATAAAGAAAATGTTTTTAACAGTGGCTAACTGGCCATTAATTAAAAAGATAAACACCAGATGGTATTAGAAGTGCTTTTACTTATTCATATTTTTTTAGTTATTTTTTTTGTGCACAACAGAGGACACAAAATGTTTACCTATGGGGCATTTTGACGTACTCTTAGTTAAGTATTTTAAACTAGTTATCAAGCTGAGTTTAGTTTAGTTTTTCTTTATTTTTTTGTAAAATTTGTGTAGATATTTCCCTACCCTTTTCCTCCATATTTTGGTCTAATTTGATAGTATATAATGAGTGTCAGGTCATTTTGTCATGTTAGTTTTTTTTTTTTTTTTTTTTGCCTTGGACTTAGTTTCTTCATTTGGCCTCTTTTAAGGTCCCAAACCATTGTTTGAATTTTGCTCTTTTGGGGAAATAGTAACCCATTCTCCTTAAATATCATCCCTGTATCCTCACGCTTGACCAGCGTGAGGATACAGGATATGTCAAACATAATAAATGGTCAAAACATAATCATTTGGCAATAGTTATAATACACCCTTCTGTGAAAATTTCAGCAAAATCCACCTAACAGTTTTCAAGTTATTTTGAAAACAAACAGGCAAACAAGCTGCTTGGCAGAGGTCTGCGCTCTCCAAGAGCTTTTCTGGTTTAACCCTCCTATCATCCTTGGGGTCAATTTGACCCCATTCAATGTTTGTCATTGAAAAAATAGTAGTTGACTTTTTATTTTTTAGCTTCATATTTTATGACTTTTCCTAAATTCATGGGGACAACTGATAAAGCATAACATTTTTGTAATGATATTTGTTCAATGTGCTGAACTACATACTACATACTACATACAATTATTTTTCTCAGGTTCAATCTGACCCCAAGCTGTTTTAGCTGTTAAAACTTGCCTGTAAGTGTGTGTGACCCAACATGACCACACCTGGAGGTGCAGGAGATCCATTTCAATTGATACATTTTGTTTTATTTCCATTGAGAACTTTGAGACTTCTGCTCTATGGGCATGGAGGTGTGTGTCTCTGTTACTTTCTGAACTCCCACCTGCCAAAGTAGAACTAAGGAGAAATTCTTGCAAGGGTTGATCCTCCTGTTGTACCTCAACCACTTGCAGACACAGTCTCTACCAAAAATGGAACGATAATATGGTCCCTTTCCCCACTGAAACAGCAAGGTAGACATTGTGCCAGTAACATTATCCAAATGGTTCCAGGATCCACCAGCCATGTTGATGACATCAAGTCATCATTTGAGCTCTTCGTAATGCCATCTATCACAAATGTTGTGCTTGGGATGACAAATTTAGAGGGGAAGCGTGTGCATGGGGACAGCTGGAACGAAGTGGATGTAGTTGACTTGGAAGCCGATATTGGCTTGCTAATTTTGGCAGCAGTGTACAAGTCAACTCACTGACTTTCAAGTGGTTATTTATATATATTTCTTTATGAAACAAAAAAAACGATGTGCCTGTGACAAAAACATGGTCAACAATAGTCTGTGAATCATTTTTCTGGACGGTTTCTATCCCTGGGGTCAATTTGACCCCATGGTTAACAGGTGTTAGTATAATTAAGGGAGTATAATAGGAGGGTTAAGATGAAAAACTGCAAATTATGTCTGTAGTTTACAAATGTTTACTTATTTCCTTGTTGTTGCTCTTTGGTTTCCATAACACTCATGAGAATAAAGCTGTCCTCATCAGCTGTAAATGACTTGCCTATATGTGTAGATCCAAGCTCAGGATGGACCTTTAAATCATTTAGAAACATCCCACTCTATCTACATTACGAAGCAATGCTGATCCAGGCTACGTTTGCTCATATTCTTTTGTCTAAATCTTAACCCAGACGTAAGGTTTGAAAATCAGAGAGTCAAGGTTAAAATGTGTCCCGACTTTGCCTTCTAGCACTTTCACATTAATTAGTAAGCCTCCATGACTTTGATAGTACAGTTAAATTTGACACTCTCACCACCACCCCCTAACACACACACACCATCAAATAGAGACACATGCATACACACACCAGCTCTTCACAGGGCTCGTTAATGACCAATGCCATTAATGTTGGTGTATGGTTGCCAGCTGTAATATTTCCTGGGGTCATTAGACCATCTGGTGGCCTGACTCCTCACATAGCTCTATCTGTCTCTACTTCTGATGCATTGTATTTCTTGTTCTGCAGAGCTCTTTTGTCTTGATTTTCTTTAGATTTTCAAGCAACTTTAAGCTAAACAATCCAATAGAGTTTTTGAAGTTATTTTAAGTAATGTTTCTTATATTAGTTGTGATATTTTATATTTAAAGTATTTGACCTTTTTGACCTGATCTTATAGTGGGTCTTTAAGATTAAGCTTTTTAATATCAAGCAAATCAACCATATTGTAGGAGTACGTCTAACTACTGCAAATTTGTCCTTGCTAGTTTCAAGTTCAAATTTCACATCATTTTACTTTTGTTGGTAATAAGGAGCAGTGGAAATGTGAGTTTCCTCTCAATCATTTTAATATTTATAGCAGAAACAAGGCAAAAATCTTCAAACTAAATAGTATTCTGTTTTTGTTTTTTTAATATATATATATATATATAAAATCATTATTTAAATTACAGTACAGTATCTGCTTCATACATTTTTTTTATTAAGTTGGGTTCTTAAAAGTTGCAAAGCATGGTTTCAACCTACAAGCGATTTCTTAACCAAATGTTTTCTTTTTCTTAAAATGAATTGGTGTGAAGATGCTGGTTTATTTTCTTTTTTTTATGACCCTGAAAGGGCTGAATTAAAACAACCACAGTTTTATCAAAACAAAACACCTCCACAAGTTGGAAACTTTCTTACTAGAGAAGACAAAATTGCACGTGTACTTCAATGCAATCCTTGTAAAACAAAATTAAAAATTAATTTCAATAAAACAATTTGTACTCACTTTTATTGCTCACTTACACTCTGCATGCAAACACTGCTATAGCAGTTTCTTTTAGTACTGCATGTATTCCGCTCCATCCAACTTTATAATAACTGATTAGCTTTCCTGCCCCTCCAAAATGGCATCCTTAAAGTATTAGGATTCACCTTCCATAGTTCACAGTGCTGCGGTGGGGAAAAGTGCTTGTTCAGGAAAGGTGAGAAACTTGAAAAAAGGTATCTGTAAATTCTTCACATCACTTTGTATTACAATGACAGAAAATTTGGCCCAAATGATGGAAAACTCTTTTGCTCTCCCAATTTATTGCTATAATCTATAGCAGACAAATGGGATGTAATCATCATCCACTCACTATCAGCATCCAGACAGCACTCAGGAATATGTCTGACGGCTTCTGTCTTGTGAAACAAATTACTTTCCAAAAAAGTCTGAAGGGCTATAAGAAGTTCACAAAAGGCTCATTATGGTTAAATGAAATAATTACATTTTTTGATTTGACTAAAGCCAAATGTTCCTTCTCTGTAATTTCCTTTGAGCTCTTGTGTGTCAAAACCACTGAAATATGCAACATCTGCTGGGGAAAAAAAATGATGTTACAACCAAGTGTCCTTTTGTCAATGAGTATGCAAAAAACCATGACGTGATTCCAAGTAGCTATAGATTAATATATTCCTATGTTGCAAATAAACATTTCATATAGACATCACTTTTTGGACATTAAGTTGAACTAAAACCTTTTTAAACTTAATTACCAATCTATAATAAACAAATAAATAAGGCAATTCATTCAGTTCTAAGAAAAAAATATGTTTTTCTAATCTTTAATAATTAATTGTGGGACAGCTTGATTTTTTTTGATTAACTGAGCAGCACATATTGAAAGTGCATTTCTTTATTTTATCCAGCATAAATAATAGAATCAAAGTTCCAGTGAATCTAAATGTTTAATTCCTTAGATTAAAAACACAGAATAAAATTCTCCGCATATGTCAAACTGACATAACATAAACCTAACCATTTATTTTTGATGTTATATACTTCTGTCTTGAAAATTCTGCCGCTCCAGGACAAAGGAATCCTGGTCACATTATATCCCCTTTAAGAGCAAGAGCTTGGTCTCACTGTAATAAATCTGTCAGTGTCTCCTGCAGGGAGAGCATTGCTTTTAAAGTAAATTAGACGAGTAGATTTGATTGGCAATGATTGATGCTAGTCCCCAGCACTACCCGTAGATAATGCATTTTTCCTAAAGACACAATATCCAAATCTGCCACTTGTACTATTTTTCTTACATATTGCATACAGTTGTCTGAATTTACAGTTAAACTCCCAAAAGCATTAATGTTTCAATTAAAGCTTTAACTGATTTTATTGGAATTTTAGTTGACTACGCAAAATAGTGTATAATGAAATAACTAAGCCCAGTCAGATTGGATGGAGAAAATCTATAAATACTAATATTACCACATTTGCTTTAATTCATACCTTTTACTGTAGGTCTATTTGGTTTTAGGAAGGTAAACCTCAGCTTTAGTCTATGTCAAGTCAGTTGCTTTCAAAAACCTTTGGCAAAACTTTTTTGGAGCCACTGAAAAAATGTTTACACCAAAAAAAATATGTCTTGTATTTATAACCATTCATCCGTCAATCAATTATAACTATTACCTGCATGTAAGCCTAAAGATATAATTGTGTTGTCATCTGATGAATGAATTGTTTTTCCAGAAGTAGCTTTAAAAACTGCATGGCTTTGAGTACCTGTAACCCTTTTCATATATTTGCAAAATGAAAATAATAACATTTATGTTTTCCTATCCACTTCATGAATACATTTTTTGTTGGTCTATCGCATCCTGATAAAATACATGTACGTTTAAAGTTTTAATTTGACAAAATATAGAAAAATGCAAGGGGGTATGAATACCTCCTCAAGGCACTTACAGTACATTTTTATGGTCTTTATACTTAAGGTATTTACAAAAAAACAAGACCATTGAAACATTCAAGATGTATATTAGGTGTATTAGGTGTATGATTGGCAAAAAAACACATTTTGGTGGGAGGGCACTATCCGCTTTTTGCCCCATCAGCTGTTTTGCTGAATGTCCCTCTTTCCTCCGAAACGATTTGATCTTAGCAGATTCATAATGAGCAGAGCTAAACCTTGATGCTAAAGATAATCAATCTGGCTAACCAGGTAAATAATAAAAAGGACTGATTGCATATGGATGGATTCACTTAAAAATAAATACATGAAGCAACATAAAATTAATGAGATTTGTGTTTCTAAAGGGGCAACAAAGCAGTAGGAATTTATGTCATATTATAGGGGTAGATACATGGGGCAAAAATAGGAAAAATAAACATACCATTTTGTACTTTCTTACAGATTCTTTAGAAAAATTACATTCAGAATCAAAGACTAGAACTGAGCAGCCAAAACCATGAGTCTGTGTTAACTTGGTTAATTCAAGGCAAAGTACAATACAGTTTAAAATAGGAATTACTTTGCTTCTAAATAAACCCAAGTTTGGTTGTCCATTCGAGAAACCATGACCTAAAAAGAAATAAACCTGGTTTAATTTCACAGTACAATCTTCAGGCAGCGCTCCAAAAACTCACTGGGGGTTACAGTTTCAGTACAATCTGTCTAAGCCACTGCAGGCGGAGACAACAGGGCTAATGCCTGTTTCTTGACTTTATGTGTGTGCTGTGGGGATAGTATTCCTAATGGGAATGTCACTGCTTCTGTGATGTCAATGTGAATCTCTTATGCTTGTCTATTGAAAATAAAAGCCATTTAAAGCTTTTTGCACCCAAAGAAGCCAGCCTATACTTGACTTGACTTAAAGCATAATGTGTGAAGTGTTATTAGGAAAAAGAAGGTAGTGTATTTCGGTAATATTGACAATCGTGGTCATATAATCACAATGGTTATCTCTGTGTACAAAAATGTGTTTTTGTTCTAATTTTTATCTCAGTGGTTTCAAGTGTTCATCGAAAGCAGCGTAAGTCCATTCTCATTGCTGCACAGGTACATCTAAAAAAATTTGAGTATCACAATTTGAAAAGAAAGTGAAACAAAGACATCATGTACGTTCAGTTAACAGAGAAATGCGTCTGTATTTATTTGTTGTAATTTTTGTCATTACAGGTTTTAGATGAAGAAAATCTAATTTTTTTTTTTACAAAAAAGTAAAACACTGGAAACTGGTCGTCTCAAAACATTATTAGGTAAATAACTAAAAACCCCTGCAAATGTATCCTAATCTGATAAACAGTAAATTAATCTGAGTAAGTGGGCAGCAGAATTAAAAGGGAAGACTGCTTACTTCAAAGATGTCCAGAGGACAGTCATTCACTGTCTGTTAGGAGGCTAAGCTAAATAAAGATCATTGCTAAAAAAGCTGGTGGTTCACAAAGTAAGTGTTCTATCTAAACTTGTAAAAATGGATTGGTTCACCAGCAACATTTAAAAAAAGAAAAGAAAACCTTAAGAAAAATGGAGAGAAAAAAAAATGGTGGAGCTCACAATGAGTGTACTGAGGATATGAATAAGTGTATTAATAGCCACTAGGCACAAATTAATATTTTTCATCAAAAAGGACAGGACAGCAAAAAAAAGGACCTCTCAATGGTACTCCTCTAAAATCCAACTCTTAGTAAAGGTAAAGTTGTTATTTCATTTGGCATTTAAGGTCTTAGAGTTTGTAGAATAGGGTGTGATTCACAAAATACAAATGACTAAAAGTCCAGTGGAAACTTTCTACAATGAGTGATGGTTTCAGGTGGTTTGCTCTAATTTCTGAAGTCAGCCATAAACAAGGTAAGTTTATAGCACTCTATGCTTCCTTCTGCTGAAAAGCTTGGAGCTTGTCCTTTCATTTTCTAGCCAGATTTCCAGCTGACCAAACTACAAAAGGTACCAAAACTTGGTTCACTGTTGTTACTGAGCCTGATCAGCCATCAAACTGGCCTTACCCGAAGTAAGTAAAGAATCTATGAGATATTAGCAAGAGGCAGACGACAGAACAATGTAGATGACTTGAAGGCCACGTTCTAAGTAACCATGTTTATGATTACACCTCAGCAGTGCCACAAACAGATTGCCTCTATGTCACAACACCTTGATGCAGTAATTCGTGGAAAAGGAGACAATACCAAGTATTTATTGCATAAAAAATAACAATAGAATTCCTGACATTACTGTTAAAGATATTCTTTTTTTCGGGATATGAATGGTTTTTTTAGTCAGTCAGATTTGGGATCTGTTTCTCAACAAGCCATAATCATCAAAAACAAAACTTGTATACACATGAAATGTTTAACTCAGTACCTTTGTGAGTTTAATTTCACAAAATAACTTTTAAATTATTATGATGTATGTGTATGCCTGTCTGCCTTATTTTTCTGTTCCCTTCTTTTTTTGTAACTAATTTAAAAAAAACAAAAAAACAACTGAAAACCAGATGGTGGCTTGTCTCACAGTCAGGCCTGTTAGACATGCGTTTTGACCTGTGTTATTGGATCAGATGACTTTTTATTAAGCTTTTGACACAGAGGTAGACATCATTTCAGAGCTGCTATGATGTGGTGATTTTCAAAACATTTTAAACGAATGCTTCTCCAGGTCGAATTGAAAAAAGCTTCAGTTCCACCAATTTACCAGCAAAATTAAGTCAGAGCTAAGGCTGTTTATGAAATTGGAATCAACAAAATGTGCTATGTCCTCACATACTTTTTCTATTGAGTCTAGGGTGATGGAAAAAAATATGATTCAAAAATAATTAATAGCCCTCCAGCAAAACAAAAAAAAAATGCAAACTGAGGCCAGAGTGTTTTATTGGAAACTTCACAGGGGACTGTAATGAAAAGTTGTGTAGCCAAAGTTCAAGTTGAGTCTCCCACAGGTTTTCTAATCTTGTCTGGTCTTTTTTCAGTTTATTTTCTCTAACAACTAAAAAACTCACATACCAGTTTTTCAAACCAGCATTGACATCCGTTTGTAATGACTGAATTTCTTAGCATGTATGTTACATTTCAGTATGGTCTCTCTCTGCCCAAGGCAGTCTAACTCACACCCAGACCGTGCAACCATCTAAGAGAAGCATTGGAGTCTGGACTAGTCAATTTTCTGATTATTATAATGTAATTGGGCAGTTAATGGGCATTCTCAAATTTCATGTAGATTTTTGAGGAGAAATATCCAAGTTTGAGGCCACATCACTTCTAAGTAGGCAATTACAACAAATTGCTTCTAGTAATAGGAAAATATGGTTGGTTGTGATAAGTTCCATATGGACTTTTTCCTTTTTACATTCTGTCACTCTGAACTACTTCCAAGAGATATTTTTTTCTTTTCTTGTACTGAGGAAATAGCTGTGCTATGCTCTCATAGCATGGGATAACTATGCTTATTGTGCCAATATTTTTCGCAAGATATCTATCTATCTATCTATCTATCTATCTATCTATCTGTCTGTCTGTCTGTCTGTCTGTCTGTCTGTCTGTCTGTCT
>JAUZNJ010035675.1:0-12156 GCA_034780135.1 Jordanella pulchra
TTTGAAATGTTAATAAAACCAGTGATTTTCTTGCTGCTGTTGAGGCACTGCTATTATTTCGAACACAACTGTATATTCAGACCACCTTCATGTCCTCACCATTTGCTCATGTTGGACCTTCCTCTCCACAGACAACTCCTATGTCTGGCTTTATAAACCCTGGCACAGAAGAATTGGTTGCAGACAAGATCAGATACTCATCTTTATTAAAACAGGAATGATGATGGTGATAAAAGACAAACAAGAGAGTTTCATCAACGCCTGAAAGAAACCGGACACACAAGAAAGTCGTCACTGATATTTTGCTATATTGTGGAAAACAAGGCAATGCACTGTGAGGTCACAAGGAGAAGGCAGAACGTCTGAACAGAGGAAATTTCCTAGAGTTGTTCAAACTGGTTTGTGATTATGACCCTGACATAAAAAAGTGTTTCATGAGCTTCCAAATAACGCAAAAATGGTGAGTCCTGACATTCAGAACAACCTTCTTGAAACTACAGCATAATAATCAAAGCGGAGCTGCATGCAGAGACAGATACTGACTATAATTTTACTAGAGCTCATTGCCGTCTGCCTAAGATATGTGCATAAGGGTAACCTAAGAGAAAGAGCCGTTGGATTTGTCACAACATCAAACAGATTTTGGAAGTACTTGAACCCCAACAGCTGGATCTGTAGTCCAGGCTTCGACTCCATGAAGCTAAAGATGTCCAGATTAAGCTCAGGTGTCTGAACTTCTTTTCTAATTAAAGACAACATTCTTACTGTTGACTGTAAGACTGGTCAAGGAATATGAGGTAGAAACAGGATGTGCAATTTGAAATATTTCAGCTCAGTGTTAGATTTGCAGCTCTGCTCTTTATCCTGACGGCTGTAAAAACTTGACTCATTCCTTCAAAGATTCCCACAGACTGCTGCAGCCGATGGATAACAGTAATGACTCATCCCAGTTTGAACAAAGAAACCAATATGAAAGAATAAAAAAATAGCCCGTGATCATTGGTTAAAACAGCTATATTTTTAAAGTCAGTATCAACAGATGATAAAGTAAGAGTACAGAACTAAAGTTAAAATACTTCTAGATTTTTCTTTGTGTAACAAATTAGAAAGAGGTTTTGTTTTAGAAATTTGCTACAAAACAAAGCTTAAATTCATGAATTATATAGTTCAGAAGGAATTAAAAGATTATTTCAACACTTGATGGGTTTATTGACATTTCATCATCATCATCATCATCATCATCATCATCATCATCATCATCATCATCATCGTGGATGGCATTTCCAGAACAGAGTGAGAAGCCCAGAGGGTCCAGCTCACATCAAAGCTGTAATAGATTTAAAAAAGGAAGGATTGAACTGGATGACATGGATAAAACATACCAAAGCTTCAACTGCTTGATCGCTGCAATCAACATTCGTTTATGCTAATCCCTTTTAGTGGTTTTCTCCTGAGTGGTTTTGTGTAATGATTTGAATCTGAAAAAAACAACAACAAAGTATTCAATAAGACATAATAACATGTTTTGGAAAAGTTTACTTAAAGTCCACAATTCTAAATCTGTGTCAAGGTCTAATGAGGACTTCCATATTTTACAGAGTGTAAGTCGCACAGCCAACATATTCATTATAAAAAAACCGAACCAAACTAAACCAACATTCAGGTTCCACCTGGAATTTATAAGAGCGCACTTGTTAGGGGCATTTTTTCAGACTGTTATCAGTAATGTTGAATTTTGTCATTTCTTTTCTTTATTCTGTGCCCACCATACTACAGTGCCCATGATGCATTGGGTTTCCCTTTTCAACCAGTCACATAAAATTGTTTTTACAGAAAATTATTGGGAATCTACTAGTATATGTTTCATTAAAAAAAGGCTATGAAGTATAGGTTCAACCTCCAGAGAAAAAGTGTGACTTATAGTCCAAAAAAAGAAAACTGTACCCTTTTCTGGCTTTTGTTTAATGTGGAAATTAAATGTTGATAAAGCTTTTTAAACATATTTGTCACAAAAGTTTTTAAGTTGTTTGAATTTATGGTGAGCATTTGAGTTACAACTATAAGATAAACTTTTCCCATACATCTTACATGGAAGACATCTCATCCATGTGGGTTCTAATGCCATCATTTAAATTACCAACCTAAAGGAAATCCTTTTTGCATGTCATACATGGAAAAGGCTTCTAGCTTGTGTGTGTTCTGATGTGAACATTTAAATTATAAACCTTAGAGAAGCGTTTTCCGCATGTCTCACAAGAAAAAGGTCTCTCGCCTGTGTGAGTCCTGATGTGACCCTTTAAATTACTCATTGAAGAGAAACCTTTTTTGCATATATGACATGGAAAAGGTTTCTCACCTGTGTGAGTCCTGATGTGATATTCTAAACTACACATCGTAGAGAAACCTTTTCCACATGTCTGACATAAAAAAGGTTTCTCACCTGTGTGGGAGGTATAATGCCGTTTCATGTTATATCTTCTCTTAAAGGATCTTCCACAAATGTCACAGTTCAGAGACCCTATTTTTGTATAAATTTGAAACTGACTCTCAGACACATTGAAGGTACTTTGTCTTTGATCTTTGGTCTCAACTACAGTAGAGATATAAAACTGATCAATTCTTGGTTTTGTTTCACTCTGATCCTCTTCCTGAATAGTAAAAGTCTCCATCAAAGCGACTGGCTGCTCTTCCTCCTGTCCAGGTGGTGAATGCTCCAGTAGCAAATGTTTATGTTTGTGCACTGAAGAATCTGGGTTCCTCTTAAGTTCAAACAGTGGAGATGCTATTTCCTCCTCTTCCTTGTTCTTCCACTGAGGTCTTGGTTCATCCTGCTCTTCCATCAGTTGCATACCTGGTTCCTTCTCTTCCTCGTTTTCTTCTTTCATCAGTGGCAGAGTTGGATCTTCTTCTTCCTCTTTAATCCATGGATGTCCTGGTTCCCCTAGTTCTTTAATAGGGGGATCATCTTCAGTCCATTGAGGTTCTACTTCCTTCTGGTCCTGACTGGACCTCCTCCCTTGGTTACAGAGCTGTTGGACAGTCTGTGCTTTCTCCTCAGTGGAGACATGAGGCTTTTGGAGTTCTGTAGGGGACAAAAACAGATCATGAACATAATGCAATGAGCCCCTTTTCCACTGCACAATAAATGCTGGAGATGAGCTTCAATACAAATTTATATGGCTAATATGGCCTGCTCTGAGTTAGGACTTTTCATATCTCCTCAGGATTGTTAAAGGGAAGGGTTGTGAACAGCAAAACATCGCCTCACCGGGAGTTTTTGGTAGGGATGCAGCAATGGGGCCAGATACCATGTGTTTATACTCTTAGCCATAAATATGCACTAATACTAAAGGACTGGATACTAGGGCAGTTTTCCCACTATTAGCAAATCTGCACACAAATACTCCAGCACAGTAAGCGGTATCAATACACCATAAAGAGAATACAAGCTACAGGAGGAGCAGTGAGAAAAGTCCCGATAGAAGCAGCTGCAGTGATAGAAGCAGCAAGATAGCTAAAAATTATATGAGGCAGCCAGACAGCTGAGGATCAACTATACCAGCAGTGATGGGTTTTTTCCCACTAATGGAAGGTGACAGGAGAACCAGACTGCTTGTTTATAGGGTTAGCTTAGCATTTGCTCTGAAAACAGGACTCTAGCTAGTTGGAAACTTCAAAAGCACGACTCAAAGCAGACTTATTCACAATGAAGCAAGACCCCAAATTGTGTTCAACAAACAGAGAAAAAAAAAGTATCCCAACTGTACTGGATCCAAGGTAAATGTCCACCTTTGTCTTCTTAACATGTCAGAGGACATGATCAGATTGCTTTGATTTAGTTTTCATAGCAATACTGTATTCTCCTGACTACTAACATTTCACAGCTAGTATTCGTACTTGGGTTGGAAAAATCTGGTATCAGTGCCTCACTAGTTGATGGTGAATATATACAGTTCTTGTTTTTGTAATCCCATTCTTTATTTTCCCACCAAAAAGTAGCTTTTACATGTTTAATCACTATAATATACCCTTAAGGTCCTTTTAGTAAATTCAACAGATTAGGAGACTTTTCAAAATAAGCTTTTGTAGTTTTTCAAATTCAGTTATAAACCAAAGTAAAAATGTCAAATTATTATGAAACGTTTCCTACTAAAGGATCCAACTCATCAGGCTATTAATGATAATAATGATAATAATAAGGATAATAATGACCTATCAATGGAAAATCAGCTCTGCTCAAACAGGAAAACCGCTAAAGGCTGCAGGACAGCAGCCCTCAAGGAACCAGTTTGGGGATGCCTGATTTAGATAAACAAATGAATAATGATCACAAAATTATAATGTGTCATACAGTAGTCAGAACAACTGAAAAGATGAAGCTATTGTCTTTTGGTGAAACATCTAAGTTTTTGACATGAAAACTAGCATATTTACCTTATTAGGTTTAGCAGTGTGTGCAGGTGTTAACAGTATTACAAGCAACACAGCGTTATATTAGCCTCCATCGCTAAAACAGTACAGCTGAATTTGGAAGATCTGGAAGACTGTACAACCAAATTTAAATGTCTGGAAAAATTCAAAGAGATGTAGGAAAAAAAGAAAACAATGAGCTGAACTGTTAGAAGCTGAAAGATACAAAAGCAGATGTTTTCTCTGTCTCATTGGGAAAGAAAGAAAACACCACTGAAAATGCAAGAGCTGACATCTTCAACCTCCTCTGCAAAAATCACTCCAGATTGGATATGGTCCATTAAAGAGGAAGGCTGACTGGCAACAAGCATCAGGATGTCATTAATCTCTTCACTAAAAGATCATCGGAGGTAAAGTCTAGAAAGGAACCACGGCGTCACATGTCTGCAGAGAGGAAAGGACCTGTTTGGTGAGCACCTGACAGGAGAGGACAGGCGGTCCAGACAATAACTGTGGCCCATAATCCACTAGGCAAGAAACAGAAGACGCACCTTCATCAATGGAAAACATATTATGGGATGGTCTCCAGGCAGGTGATTTAGGTGGAGCTTACTGACTATGGGGCATTTTTCGTGACTGCCAATTTTATTCAAACAGTTAGTTTTTTTCTTATTTATGTGTTCCGTCCCAAAACAAACATTTCTTATTTAGACACAAGCCTTCATAGACACGTGACAACACACGTGTATATTTTTGGCACAAACAGAACATCATATCCAGCGGATGCCAACTACCGCATACGACCAGTAGGAGGCCGAAGAGGTAAATTACCAAAACAAATGGGCAAAATGTGCGTCATTTTCAACAAAAACATAAATAAATAAACAAACAAACGACAACTACTACTCATCTTTACTAGAAGAACATCATCACCTTCACGTCTAGTTAGTTATTAATAAAAAGCCTCCTACCGACTCTGAGGATTTTTATCTGGGGTTTCCTGCATATTTCCAGCAGTCTGATGTCTTCCTCGTATCTGACGATGGTTTTTTCAACCTCAGTGAAGATTTCTTCAGCAGCAGCAGTTAGTCGCTCTCTGATAAACTCTCTCAGATGCTGAACTGAAGACATTGTTACTGAAACTACTAAAATACTCATCTGGGAGACTAAAACCCAACCGATTTCTAGCTGAATCCACACCGACTTTAGTCGTAGCCTTTAGTTTTACTTCCGCTGTCACAGCGAGACAAAGCAGGTGTTTGGTTCATTTATTGCCTCCTGTTGGTCTGAAATGAAACAGCAGATACGTGAAAAACAAAACAAACAAACAAAAAAAAAAACTGACAATCCTCTGAATCCGACCAGAACTTTTCTAAACCATCCTTCATGGAGCAGGAATTTCTTTAGTTCTAATCATCAACGGTTTGTTAGCGAGTTTTTTTATTCAGTTGGAATACTACAGTGTTAAAAAATGAGTAAAACTCTTGTGATAGTGTAGAGTTTAAAAGAAAAAGATAAAATATATTCCATGTCTCTGTCCTTTATTCTTCTCAACTCCAATTCAGAATATCAGCAACTGAAATTAACTGACATCAACAGATTCCACTACAGGAGGTCTATGAAAGAAATGCATCTCAGGTGTGTCACTGCTATGCAAGTCCTGCTCCCTCCTAGCAGGTAAATGTTTAACTAACCACTGGTGATAAATTGACACTGAGGAATCTTTTTCCTCTTGTACTTCAATTAGTAGAGATGCTGGTTCCTCATCTTCTTCATCATTTATTGGAGATTCTGATTCATCTTGTAGCCAATTTGGTTCCTTCTCTTCCCCTTCAGCCCATGTAGACTCTGATCCCTCGTTTTCTTCTTTAATAAGTGCAAATTCTGGGGGCTCTTCTTCGTCTTTAATCCATGAAGGTCCTGATTCATCCCGTTCTTCATTCAGCACCAATTGTGTTTCTTTCTGATCCTCTTCAAACCATGTAGACTCATGCTTCTCATTTCCTCCTTTGATCACAGCAGGTTCTCAGGGCTCTTCTTCCTCTTTAAACCGTGGTGGTATTAGTTCTTCCTGTACTTCAGTAGGAGGACGATCTGATTTTATCTGATTCTCTTCTGTCCAATGAGGTTCTGATTCCTCCTGGTCATGACCAGACCTCCTACCCTGGTTACAGAGCTGTTGAATGGCATAAGCTTCTTTCTCATTGGAAGCATTCAACTGTGCGAGTTCTGCGGGGAAACACACACAACAGGAAATTATTAAAATAAGTCAACTGAAGATGGCATTTAACATCAAGCAAATCGAGTCGTATGGCGCCTGTTGCAAATAAAGGCGGGGTTAGGTGACCCAAGCCCGTGAGGGCTGGTGTTCTGATAGTTTTAGATATGTTGCTGCTCCAACACACAATTGATTACCATAACTCTGTAGAACCTGCATCCTGAGGATGTCATGTAGATTGTAGAAAACCAGCCTTTGAGGATTGGATTTGACCAACCTTGAATTAGAATACATCAAAGTGAACCAAGATATTTCAGAAAGTATTCCCTCTGATTGTCACCTTCATTTAAATATGATTCATCTATCCCTGTTACAGGGATATGAACCTCAGGCTTTTAAGGCAGCTGTAATTAAACCTTTACTTAAGAAACCACCTCTTAACAAACTGTCTCTCAACCTGGATGACTTAGTCATTAATAGACCTATTTCTAATCTTCCTTTCTTATCTAAATTCTTGAGAAAGTAGTTGATAAACAAGTGAGTGACCACTTAACTTCAACTGTTATGCTGATGATACTCAGCTAGATTTGTATATAAATCCTGATAAAGCTAACCCATTACATAGACTACAGGCACGGATTGAAGAAAAGAAATCCTTGATGACTCTCAACTTTCTGCTTCTAAAAAAACAGAAGTTATTGTCTTTGGACCAAAGTCTCTGAAAAAGGAGCTGATTAGTGAGTCACCTGCATGGGATTAAATTGATCTCAGATAAAGTAAAAAACCTTTGCATAATTTTAAATCAGGACATGTCATTTAAATCTCATATGAAAGAGGTTTTGAGAATTTTCTTCTTTCATCTCCTGAATATTGCAAAAATGAGAAAAACCTTGTCCAGGGGAGATGCCGAGAAACTAGTCCATGCGTTTGTTACTTCAAGGCTGGACTATTGTAATTCTTTACTATCAGGAAGTCCACAAACTGGAGTTAAAAGCCTTCAGCTGATCCAAAATGCTGCAGCCAGAGTTCTGATGGAAATTAAAAATGGAGATCATATTTTCTATATTCTAATAGCTTCCTGTTAAATCTGGAATAGAATTTAAAATCCTCCTTCGCACTTGTAAATCCTTAAATAACCAAGCTCCATCTTGTATCAGAGATCTGATTGTTCCTAACAGAGCACTTCGCTCTCAATCTGCAGGTTTACTAGTGGTTCCTAGAATTCCTAAAAGTAGAATGGTCTTTCAGTTCTCAGGTTCCTCTCCTTTGGAACCACCTACAAGTTTTAGTCTGTGAGACGAACACCCTGTGTACTTTTAAGGCTAGGTTAAAACATTTATTTTTGATAAATTATAGTTAGAGTGGTTCATGTTATCCTGAGCTATATCTATGCTATAGGCTTAGATTGCTGGAGGACATAAGGACCACTTTTTATAGTTCTGCTTAATTCTATCTTTATTCTCTCATTCTGCAGTATTTGTTAAGTTCCACCCATAACTTAATGTTCTCTCTGCCTTCATCTGGTCTGTTCCCATGTGGCTGTGACAGTATCCCAGAGTGAAAAATCAGCTGAAATTTATATCTCTTGTGCATCTTAAAACCAAAAGTAAAACCTAACAAATGTTGAAAAAAACAACAACAACAAAAAACCAACATCCTTTGTTTAAAGAACAGCCAGTGAATCTATGCTTCCAATTATGCCTGGAAACAGCATAATTGGAGAAGAAACTTACTTTTTTTCTGATTGATTAATCAAGCAACCACAAAAAAGACTACTTGATTTAAATAACTGTTAGTTAGAACCCTGGTTCTTACGCTCTACTTCTTTGAAGCAAACTCTCAGATGACTGTTAAAATGCTGAGACCGTAAGTTGCTTATGTTGAATGTTACCTTTGTTTACTACATAATTTGGATTAGAAATCTCTTTAAATCTAGATCTGACAGAAATAAAAATAATTTTCTCTCTAGAAACAAATAATTGTTTTACAGTAAAGCAAATTGTGACAAAAGAAAAGGGAAATCTTTGTAATACAGCACTTTTCAGCTCCAGTTCACAGGCTCAGACAAACACTTGTTGGTCGCATTTGGCGTCACATTGTAGCGCAATTTCCAAAAGGGTGGATCTGTCATACGGTGAACAGAAACTTGCTCATGCATCCACAAGATCCAGGTCCTCTGCACACTCTTCTAGACACTCCAAGTAAATACTGCCTCTACATCTGTAGTGCTTCCCAGAACCAGAGCTCATCATGCTCATAGATGAGTGTAGAAAAGATGAGTCAGAAAAAATAGACATTATTAGTGATGCTCTCAGGAAGGTGGACTTCTGGTTTCAGCAGACAGAACTATTTTTGTCTAACACCTTGAAATGACCACAGAAATGTTTAGTTGTTGAGGAAGGTCGTATATTTAGCATTAATGCTGTGATTATATTTAAACAGACATTACTATGTTCTCAGTACTCTAACCTAATCGGTTACAATACCACAGCAGAACAGAGAGTGGCATTTATTTTGTTTTGTTACCATTAAATGAACAATGAATGCATCCTTTTGTTCCTTTTCAATAAAACCTCCATCCACCCATCTTCTCCCGCTTCATCCGCCAGAGTCGCAGTTGGGCCGGTGCCTATCTCCTATCACCTAGGGGGAGTTGAGAGATGCCAATTAACCTAACAGTCATCTTTTTGGACTGTGGGAGGAAGCCGGAGTACCCAGAGAGAACCCACGCATGCACAGGGAGAACATGGAAACTCCATGCAGAAAGACCCCATGTCTTATTAAGGGCAGTACAGAAGCACAGGGGCAATAAGACCTAAATGTCCTTAATTTCACATCTAGTTGGTTGGAAATAAAAACAGTTGAGCATCTTTCCTCTTCCTGTCTGATCTTTGCTTCTGATGCAGAGACATTTGATTGATAAATATTTGTTTTTAAATAATAAACATTTAACATTTGTATTAAATACAACATCAAAAAATCTGTTTTTCAGTATAAATAGTCAGCTTTTTAGTAGCTGAACATTGATATATTTCTGTGGGCAGAGCATAGCTGGAGGCACAGACTTTAATGGCATTTATAGCAAGCTTTGTTAGCTAGGTTTTCTTTTTGTTTGTGTTTTTACTTTGACCAAAGGCGATCACTATCTTATCTGAATATGTCTGCCTTACTTGTAGGAAGGACTGTAAGTTGGCATTTGATATTACAGGAAATCAGCATCCCTGTCCCTGAGCACAACCGAGAAAGTGATGTTTAAGAATTTGCAGTCATAAAAAACAAGGTGCTGTTCACAACTTTGACCACCAGGTGGCATCAATATTCCTTTTTAAGAAGAAACTTGAATTCCTCCTAGATCAAACCAGCTTATGTTTCTGTTTTCATTCCTGTTTTATCTACCTGTTCCTCTGGAAGGCTGGGGGTACAAGAGGATCATAGATGCTTCAACAAGAAACAGGAATCTGAAAGATTCATGCATAAGATATGCATAAGATTCTTGATAGGAATAGGATTAATGCAAAGCTCAGATCATAGCAGGAGCCTGAAACTATGACTCGTGGATGACACTTTAAGCATCAGCAATGGTTCCATAAACCATTCAACCCAAAAAGTTTAAAAAGCTGCTGTTAAGGATAGAGCTTTGTGTAAAAATTGCTTTTAAATGCTTTCATACCAAGTTAGCCATGTTAGATATGTGGGTAAAACAGCAAAGGTCACAGTTACTAAATTCTCACATTATGGATGCAATGTTAATGAAATAAAAGAGACATAAAATGTTGGTCAAACAGTTTATTGAACATGATTCCGATTCAGATATGGTCACAGTCCTTAAATCAACCCAGAGGTTAGAGAAGAGCAATAGAAAGGATCTGAATGAATAAGCTTGGTACGACTGAACCCCAGAGGATAAATGAAGGAATCATTTTTAGGTATCTTTGGGGCCCATCACTGAAGGGCCCCTGCAGAAAGCTCAGTCACCTGCGGGAACTTTTCTTCCATACTTAGGTGGTAGATTAAAGCTTCATGCAGCCAAGATTTAATGAAGATACTCAGATTTAGTTTCCTTTTTGACCCTGAGCTGGATTTTATTCCACACATAAAAAATGTGACTAAAACAGGATTTTATCATCTTAGAAATATCACCAGAGTCCACCCATTTCTCTCTTGCAGCACAGAGGTACTGATGCATGCTTTCATGTCTAGTAGAATGGATTACTGTAATGCTATACTCTCTGGTCTTCCTAAAAAGAGTCTTTCTATCTTACAACTAGTCCAGAACTCAGTTCTGACGAGGACCTGGGGGCGGGAACACATTATTCCTACTTTAAAATCACTGCATTGGCTCCCTGTGCATTTCAGGATTGATTTAAGGTTATTTTAGTGGTTTATAAATGTCTCAATGGTCTTGGGCCTTCTTATTTATCAGACCTGCTTTTAAATCATGAGCCCTCATGGACCCTGAGGTCCTCTGGTACCGGCCTCTTAGTTGTTCCCAAAGTTAGGACCAGAACGTATGGGGAGACTTTGTTCCACCATTATGGTCCTCGTCTTTGGAACAACCTGCCTCAGAACCTCAGGCCCGCAGAGACAGTTGGTGTTTTTTAAAAAGGCTCAGGACCCACATTTTTAGCTTGGCTTTTACCTGAATTCTATCTGTTTATGTTCTTATACCACTTCACCACTTACTTCCAGTGTTTCCTCACAGGGGTTGTCCACGCCAGAGGCCGCCTGCTCAGCCTGCAGGGTTTCTCCCACGGTGATCATCCCCGTCTGGAGGACCAGCAGTCCTGCACTACTGCCCTCTGGCTGTGGTGTGGATGCTGGCTTTCCCTGATCTGGGTGGTTGTGGTGGGACTGACCTCTGATGTGGACGGATCCCCAGGGTATTGCTTCCTCACAACAGCACCGAGCCAGTTGTTTACTCCAATTTTCAGTTGAGAGACAAAACTAAAGAGGTAGAGTTCATTTTGTGGTACTGTTTGTGTGTGTGGTTGTGACTGTGAGAAAGGTGTGTGCTTGTTTTCCTTTTAACTATGTACACTTTTTGTCTGATGGTGTTTTTTAAACTTTTTTTTTTTTTACCTTGTAAAGAACTTTGCGTTTGCAGGAAAAGTGCTTTATAAATAAATCTTTATTTGAAATACACACATACATCTATATATATGTGGCAAAGTGCACAACAGTGGGCCCAGGCGGTTCGATCCCCAGACTCTCAGCTGAAAGTCAATAGGTGGAAATTGAGGAATAAACACCAACCCCTCCCAAAAATAAAACTATTAAAAACAGGATTCTTAAAGTTCTAGATGTTCTGATTGCCAATTAATGTTTATGCATTATTGTTTACAAGGCAAAGAATTAAAAATAAAACAACTTAAAAAAATGCTATAATAAACTAAACTATTTAGGTTTAGACAGCACAGTCAAAGGCCACACTAAAACATGTTTTTAAAAACTTAAGTACAGGTGCTGGTCATAAAATTAGAATACCATGAAAAAGTAGATTTATTTCAGTAATTCCATTCAAAAGGTGT
>JAUZNJ010035676.1:0-12156 GCA_034780135.1 Jordanella pulchra
ATCCAGCCTGGGGTCCATGTGGCCCATCAAGAGTCATTCATTTCATCAGTCCATAAAAGTTTAGAAAAATTTGTTTTAAGATATTTCTTGGCTCAGTCTTGACACTTTATCCTATGTTTCTTGTTTAAAAGTTGCTTTTCAGCCTTCCTTACCTTGGCCATGTCCCTGAGTATCGCACAACTTGTGCTTTTTGATCCTCTAGTAACATCGCAGCTCTAAAATATGGCAAAACTCGTGACAAAATGGCATCTTAGCAGCTGCATGCTTGATTCAGTTATTTTGCACCATTTTTCTTAACACACTTCTTGTGACCCTGATGGCTATTTAACATGAAACTCTTGATTGTTCAGTGATCACACTTCAAAAGTTTAGCGGTTTTAAGACGCCTGCATCCCTCTGCAAGACATTCCACAATTTTTGACTTTACAGAATCCATCAAATCTCTGTTCTGACCCGTTTTGCCAAAGGAAAGGAAGTTGCTTAATAATTAAACTCATCTTATATAGGGTGTTGATTTCATTAGACCATTCTCCTTCTCATTACAGAGATGCACATCACTTGATTTACTTAATTGGTACTTGGCTTTCAAGCCTATAAAGCTTGGAGTAGGACAACATGTATGAAAAGGGTGATAGGATCAAAATACTTCTTTGCCTAATAAATGTGCACAGACTGCAGTAATGGTTTATTATTTGCTCATGTGTATAATACTTTTTATCAGCTTGTTAAACCTAAATCGTTTTAGACGCCATCAAAAAATATCTTTTAAAAGCAATTTGCACTTACTTACAGTAAGGCTAAATTCTGTCTGGTTTTATTCCTGCTACTATTGAAGCCCAAACAAGAAGGAGACTTGCTTGTTAGAGGAATCTGAGACCTCTCAAAGCAAAGCTATGAAATTTAATTCAAAATTAAATTAAAAAATTCTTTGCTTATCCAGAGGTGAAATTAAATGTTGCAGTAACTCATTGGGTTTTCTTAACAAGTTGTCGGTTTTGATAGCTGTAGGCTGAAGGGATCTTCTGTATCGATCTGTCATGCACCGGATCTGGACAAGCCTCTTACTGAAGACTCTCTGTTGTTGTTTAGAAGTCTTCTAAAGAGGATGCTTACTGTTGTCCATAATCTTTTTCACTTTTTGAAGAATTCCTCTTTGTGAAATAATCTCCAGAGGAGTTCCTAGAACAGAGCTGGCCTTCCTTATTAGGTTGTTGAGCTTTTTTAAGTCATTTGCTCTGATGTTACCCCAGCAGATGATGGAGGAAGAGATCACACTCTCCCCAACAGACTTGTAGAAAATATGCAGCATCTTCTTGCAAACACCAAAGGACCTAAGCTTCCCTAGGAAGTACAGTCTGCTCTGTCTCTTTTGGATGGCTTCACAGTTGCTTCTCTAGTCTGGTTTGTGCTTATAAGCACAAACTCTGAAAATAAAACATTCTGATTCTGTCAACAGATTCAGAGCTATAGAGTTACTGTGAGCCTTTTGGCTGCTTATGTGGGAAACACTCTCCCTGGTCTTGGTAGGCAAGCAGTTGTTACACACCTTTTCTATTTAAGTTAATGGCTTGAAGAGAGTTTTGTGAGACAGACAAAGCCTCGGATATTGTTTTATAAACATAACCCTGCTTTAAACTTCTCCCTGACCTGCTGTGCTCCTTGATTTTTATGATACTGTTTGCTCACTAATGCTCCCTAACAACTGTGAGGCTTTCACAAAAGATTTGAATTTATATTGACTTTTACAGTTTAGGTGAAATCTACACACTACTTCATAAAACCCTGAATTTTATTTAAAGAGACATTGCAGGGTCTTCTAATGATACTGCTACCAGTGTCCAAAACTCAAAACTGCTGCACGCTTCTGTTCGTTCTCATAGTAAATAATATTTAAGTCGTAAAGGATCAAATAAAATGGCTACGATAAAGATATTTTTCAGTAAGAACTTACAGAATGCGTCTTTAAAGATATCCTATTAAAGGAGGCTGATAAAGTCTAAGAATAAATTCCTACCTCTTTCAGATTTTTCATTGTTGAAATAATTAAAAACTATGCATTGTTTTTGATTTGGGTCTGTCTGTGACTTAAAGTCAAAGTAAAGATGGGATACACTGAAGATTATCCTTTTAATGTGACAAAATATAAAAAGTCTCAAGAGATATGGATTCATCTGTGCGAGTCACTGTAATGTTGGTTTCTCCTAATGAATTCAGCAACTATATACAGGTTTTTTTACCTAAAATTTAGGCTACAATGGTTAACATAGATGTTTGTAGGCGAGTGCAGGTATAACAGCAGCACTAAGCGATTAATTAGTTATGTTTGGTTCACCTACATTGCTACATCCAAGAGCCCTTTGAGACACGGTTTTAAAAAAGGTCTCAAATACCGATAATAGGAAGCAGCTCATAAAAAGAAGAAGATCAGAAAGGCTGAACATTTTGTTCCTATTTAATAGTCTAATCTTTTAGATGTGGTAAAAAATCAGCACATATGTTGGTAGCGTTCCCCTGCTGATTTAGTTGTTTTGGATATTGAACTACAGAACAGGAGTTAATGCTTCAGCACTGGTCTCAGGATCCAGTGTCCTGCTTATTCTAGTTTTTCCTCCCCCTCCAAACACCTGACTTAGGAAGGCGAAGTAGCCTTTGAAGGCTTCTGAGGAGGAACTATAACCACTTGATTCAGGTGTGCTGGAGCAGACTTTCAGAATATCAACACTCGACTGATTTCACAGTTTGTGCTTTTTAGTTCCTACTTTGCTTAACTATTGCCATTTATGAATACATGATGTTTCCTTGGCCTCAAGCTTATATTCAGACACATGTGGCAGCACTTCCATCACAGTCAGTCTTGGACCTTAGCTTTAAGTATAAACACCATGGGCTCATGTGTGGGACTATGGAAGACTCTTTACACAGAGACATGCAAATTCTATCAAATTGAACCCCCTGCTGTGACACATCCATGAAATTTCCATGTATATGAGAGAAGATTTATGTAACCAGCAGCAAATTAAAAGGATTGTGGCTTTATAACTCATACAGCTGTGAAGTATTTATTGCTAATACACTCTGAAGGATATTCAGGCTTTATCAGTTTAAAAGTCAAACATACATAAAGCTGAAATTCGTGGTAAAGATGTGCTTTATATACCCACATTGTTGAGTACCATTTCTTTTATACTTCCAGGATTCAGCAGAGTAACTTTATTTGCTAAGCACTCCCTCAGGGTCTCGGCAGTGATTTCACCCGGCTGAAGTCCCAGAGTATGATGGGATACGGAGCCGTGCTCACTGTAGCCGTGTAAGTCTCTGCAACGACGCCCCATGACTCATCCAAGTTGACATTATTTAGGATGAAAGTCAGTCTTGGTTCCCATCAGTAATAACTGGAGATAAAGGAAAGAGTTCAGGGAAAAGGGAGAAAATCTCATATTTTATTAATGCAGCTGGCAGAAAAGAATATTACAAGCTGAATTCAGGCGTGCAAGAAGACGTACAATAGCTGAATGTACAATAGTTTGCATGGATCATCTTTTTAACCTGATGGAAATGCAATTTTCTAAAGGAAGGAAAATGGTTGCCAGATCTCTGCTTGAAACTTTCACGTTTAACAAAGATATACAGAAGAAATTATACCTTAAACATTATTTTTCTTTTTTTAAGGCTTTCGTGGCCTGTCATTCCCCACATGTCCCTACCCCTGAAGGCGAAGGGATATGACCGTTTCATCCACAAGGGTAAACTCCAACATGAGACAGTATCGCCAAGGCCTCTGACCGCTGCCCAATCTTCTCTGCACCGGCCCCTCATGGTTCCCCCTGCAGGTGGTGGGCCCACTGTGGGATGGACTCATATCACTTCTTCAGGCTGGCCCCCGCCATGTCCCACAAGGAAGAACCCAACCAAGCCTCACACTCCTTAACAAATAGCTAAAGGTCCATTTTAATTGTAATGTACTTTTGTAGTGACCAATAAAATACCCTTATCCTCCTCTGTATTTACATCAGTCCTATTTTAACCTATTCATAATACTTGCTTGTTACAAACATGCTGTTTATGATTTATTATTTTCTTTAAGAGGAAAATTATTGTTAGATTCATCTTGGATTATTCTGCTTAAACTAACCTGTTTTAACACTAAGATTATCGAATCTAAATATTAATTTGACAATTCCGGCTGTATTACAACAACTAGTCAACTCACAGCATACCTCATCACAGACTCACTTAAACCGCTGTATATTTTTACACCCTGAGTATCATTCATCAGCATACAGGTAACAACTCACAGCCCCATCCTGTCACTGCCGTCAGAGCATCCTTCTCAATACAAACCTTTTCCACCTCCATCTCCTCTTTTTTGACACTAATTGCATTGGGTTGAGATCAAACTGTCTCTATGGGTTTCTCTCTACAAAAAATCTCTTTGACACTTGACAGTCACTAAAAGGGGCTTTATATCTCACAACTCAAACCGACATGCAGTTCCAAGTGATAAAAGCCTGATTTATTATTTAACTGTACTTCTTTTCAAAATACTCATCTCTGTCACCTTAAACCTTTGCCTTCACCTCATGGCTTCAAAATCCGTTTAAACTTTGGCATGTTGATAAAAGAAGAGATTAATTGAAACATACTCTCTGCGTGTTTTGCTTTGCTGCTTTGCTTGTTATCTGCATTTTTATTCAATGAAGTCTCCTCCTGCTAAACCCATCAATCTAACCATTATGTGTCCCTGTTTATCCTTGCAGGGTAGCCAGGCAGGGTGTACTCTGCCTCTCACATGATAGTTGGGATACACCCTGGACAAGTAGCAAGTCTATCTCAGGACAACACAAATAGACACAGGAGAAGTAACCACGCACAAAAACTCTCACCAAAGGGCAATTTAGACAAACCATTTAACCTGCAGTCATGTGTTTGAACTGTGGGAGGAAGAAGGGATCAATTTCTAGATAAGGTAATAAGTCGGGATATTCCGGATATCCGAGCCAAATTAAGACACAACTCGGTTTCATGAAAGCAGTATTACATCAGTAACCACTGTAATTTATTCTGTGCAGCTAGCCTGCGCCCAATCACGCTACCAGCCAGGCTTACTCAAACCTGGGTGCGGATCTGCTTAGTCAGTGGTTACATTCATCAGATAACAATGACCTTTTCCTTAAAAGGCATCACTGCCATCTACTTTAGGCCATACTGTGGACCAGACTACCTGATCAACTGAATTTGTAATGTAACAGACCAAGGACCCAATATTCAACCAGACATAATCTATAACGTTTAACAAATTTATCAATATCAACAAAACTAACAGGAACCCAATCAGCAGCAGGAACAGGAACCTCTGAGGAAGAGAGATCAGGTTAGTAGCTGGGTTGGATCTCAATTTGAAATGAGCAAACAGAAATATAACCACTAACCTTCTCAGAATCCATGTGGGAACGAGGACACTGGAATTAGTTCCCATATGAGTGCTCTGAATTGTGTTAGGTTCTGATGTCACCGCTGGCTTGTACTGCTTTGAACGCAATTGTGCTCCTCACAAGAGTAGATGAGAATAGAAAAACAGAACTCGTTGATCATGGAGGAGAAACAGGGTCAGAGCCGAGTGGTTAGAGTCCGGATCCGAGGGGAAGGTAAGAATCGGTGGTTAGAGGTAAAAAAAAAATGGTCAATGTCTAGAAATCAGAGAGCTCAGAGTAATCCGGTGAGGGCAAGGTAAAGGCGTGGAAAGCATGACACATAAAGGAGGTCAGAATCAGACAAAGATTGCTACACTACTCACTGTGAGACTTTCAAATAATCTGGCAGTGGTGACTGCTTAGCATTAAAATCAGGTACTGAAACTATTTTAACGTTATTAAGGTAGCATATATCATTTAAAATTAAACCTTTAAAATTATATAAAATTAACCTTTAAAATTATATATGTGGACATTGATACTGTTGGATGTGTTTTTTAAAGATGACTGTTCTAAGTTTGACAAAAAGGAGGAAATGCCAATATTTTCATATTTGGCTATTTAATTACCTGCATCTGCTACATTTTCCATCATATTTAAACACTAAACAGCTCCTTTCCACCAGCAGTCTTGGCCTACATGCAAGATAAACAGAAATACCAACATGTACCATCAAGGTTTAATTTAGTCACTACTGCAGCCACTCCTGTCCAAGGCAGCAGAATGTCTCCTGCCTGCACACTTCCATCAGACCACCTTGGCACTTACATGGGAAGTGCATAAAGGATTGAATTATGAATGGACAAGCAGAGAGGCAGAAGAAATTGCTTTGATAATAGCATGATGGCATATTTAATTTCTAAATAATTGCACTTTGGATGCTTTTAAGGTACTCAAACATTTATTCAAATCGACAGTTTGTGATTGTTGTCACCTTAGAAGAGCCTAAAAGTGCATTTGGTAAAATAATTCTGGGAAAGAAAATGAACCGACTCCTCTTTGTTTTATCTAGGCCATCAAAAAGAGAAGGAAATTGTTTCACTGCACCCTTTAAGTTTTAACATTACAGGCAGAAGATAAGATGTGTACATTAAATAATAAAATGTGAAAAAAACTTTGCCTAAATTGAAATATTTCTCTATGAACCCAATTGATCAAAGCAATTCAACAAGAAATGGAAAATGTAGTCTTAAATAATATTAAGTACTGCAGTAAATGGGCAGGGAAAAAAAAACCTAAAAGTTTTATTGGCACATAGTGACCTGACTAATTTCAAAACAGGGGGATTCTCAGGCAACCAAAAACACAAGTAAAAAAGAATCTGCGTTCCCTTTCTGGTCTTCATAAAGAAAGGTGCTTTCCCTCAGCTGATCAGACAGATGATCAGAGCGAGTGCCAAGAAGCGGTGAAGAATCACAGAGATCATGGTTGTACAGGACAGCTCAAAACAGAGAGAAACTGTGAGATTCTTCCATGTACCTGTCAACCTGAAATGATGACTGACTTCCTGTGAGATGGAGAAACACTAATAGTTTCCAGCTGGACTTGGGAAAATTCTTGTGTGTGAGTGTTTCCTTCTAGCAGCAGGAAACCTTACACCTATGCTAGGTTTGGAGGATTATTTAAACACATGTGGATCTCTGTGTTCACCTGGTGCGGTACTTTCCCTGTCGAAATGAAGAAAAGAAACCAGGGCTTTCTTGAAGTCTAAAATCTGCGACTCCTTAGTGTTTTGCTATTGCTTCTATACTTCAAGGTACCATGTGTGTAGATACCAGAACAACAGAAAAAATAACAGAAAGACACCTAAATCTTGAATAGTTATTAATAAAAATACTTCTGACCAATTAAATTCCTCTCATCCCAAAGAAAGTAACATTTCAAGATAAACAGATCTACTTTGTGTGCACAAGGCAAGGTGTAAATAGAGAGCTTTGTAAAGGTAAATAAAGTAGTATGTGACTCTACATGAGAGGCCCCTGACTCCTGTTGATTGGATTCATCCCTTCATAATCAAACCTGAAAGAATAAAATTGAATAAATCTCATCAGAAACAAGTTAATTTATATAGCGCCAATTCACAACACGTCATCTAAAGGCACTTTAGAGACAATTCCATCAGATCACAGTCAGATTGATCAAAAATGTTCTATATAAGGCAGATCAGCTGATTGTATCGACTCATTGACTCAACAGCCATCCCTCACACTGAATATGCATGTAGCGACAGTGGAAAGGAAAAACTCAGCTTTAACAGGAAGAACCCTCCAGCAGAACTAAGCTTAATCTGAGCGGCCATCTGCCGAGGCCGACTCAGGATCCAGGAGAAAGAAGCAGACATACAGAGACAAGCAGAGATATAAAAGGTAATTATCATCTAGCTCCACAGGCGGCCCTGTCCAGGAAAGACAAGGCCAGGCAGAGAAGAAGGCCATGTCAGAGGATGAAGGGGAGCACATCCAGTTAGTTACAGTAAGAGAAACAGGACAATAAAAAACAGGCCAAGCTCCAATAGCTATAAACAAGGGTGTTGATGGTAGCAGCCCAGCTGATATTTCTCTCCAGGATGGAGTCACAGCAAACAGGAACAGACCAGACGAAGCTACTATGATGAGAAGAAAAAAACAGAGTGAGCATAAAGTTGGAGGTTGAACTAACAAATACTGCAGAATGGGAGAATAGTGATAGAATGAAGCAGAATGGTGAAAAGTGATCCCTAAGTCCTACAGAAGCCTAAACCTATAGCAGCATGACTATAGAGCTAGTTCAGGATAACCTGAGTCACTCTAACTATAAGCTTTTTTTAAAAAGGAAACTGACAAACTGCACACTGGGCTCAATCTGTTCACCCTCAACCCTATCTTTCTGCTCGCAAGCTTGCCTAAAACTGTTCACGCTCAGCTGTATCTCTGCATGCTCAGGTGTATGTTTCCTCGCTCCGTCCACTCTGCTTGCTCTCAACCTAAAACTTAGCGTCATATTTGTGCCACCAGGTTGAGCACCACCAGCCAATCACAGATTGGCTGTTTCATCCAATCAAAGCACTACTTCCAAATACTCAGTTCGACAGTCAGAGGCGAGTGCAGGAGTTTACCCTGCAATCCAAGGGTTGGGGGTTCATCAGTATTCAAACAAAACCAAGTCCTCTGGAGATACCTTGTCAGTTTCACTCATATTTATTTTCCTATGTGCTTTCATATAACAAAACTGAGTGAATACTTCTCTAATCAAACCTCCAGGAGTGATGCGTCACTGGCTGCTCCTGGTACAATGCGTCCTCCTTGGTCGAGCCAAGCTCATAACTTCTATAAATTCTTCTGAAATCCTTATCAGCCTCCATGGTTGAATATGCAGCTCCTTCCACCTCCACATCCTCTGTGTACAAACAGCTGACTTACCAGGGGTCTGCTGTGCAAACCTTTTGTTGTAACGACCAGCACCTCACCCCAGAGCCAGACCTCCCTCTTGTCCATGCAGGATTGAGAAACATCAATTCTGCAGACATGTTTTTTTTTTTAACAGTTATATGCTTCTTTCACAAATAAATGCTTTATATTGTGCTTCCTCTTGGAAACAACTAGTCTGGATTATACTTAACACCAAAATCCAGTTTTAGAAATCTTAGACTTCTCAGAGACTCGCTTTGAAATGATACACCAGAGGTCTACTTTCTTTCAATCATTTTCTTCATAGTCACAGTGATAAATTATATTTTCTAATAATTGTACAAACAAGCTTTTAACATTTGAGATGATAAATTTAGCTTGATTTAAAATTTATAGGATCAGCCCCTTTAAAATAAATAACAGCAGAAGTTCAATGCCAATGCTGAAATCTTTAAAATTGTGAAAAAAAATGTCTTTTAATCTGAGAAAATTTTGCATGAACCTGCAAGAAATTTACAGGGACTATTCTTTATTTGGAGTCGAAGCAAAACTTTTTCCTGTCTGGAAACACGTTGCCCTCCATTTAAAGTGAAAATCCTGCCTCACAGCTTATCAGAAGCATCACTATAGCTGAATCAAGTCCTCAGTAAACTCAAGAGGACGGAATTACATAGGTAGCAACTAAAACGTTTGTTTTCTAATGTTTCTCCTAAACATAGTGACGTTTACAAATATTGGAAAAACTGATTTTTACATAGAAATTTACGATGAAAAGGGAGAAACATGCTACCCTTCCAAACCTGGTGTGCAGAGCTCTATTTTAAATTGAAAAAAAATATTTAAATCTTCACAGACTTTCCCCTCGGTTAGCTCTAAGGGTAAAGAGAAGCAATCTTAAGCTCATCAAAATTTCTCTTTATTCGGGGAAGCGCTTCCTCTTGTAATCCTGTCATGTATGTTTCATAACACCGACATCCACCCGGTTCTGTCATCTCTCAAATCACAGTATGATTGCTTTGATCTGACAGGGGGAAAAAAATGCTCTGCCTCTCTCTGGGGGAAGACAAAAGCACTTCCCACTAATCTCTAACACACATTCAAGTGTTTCCTCTGAAGATATATAAGTAGTACTTTAAAGTGGAGTTGGAAATAGCTCCTATTGTTGGTTCCATGTCATGAGTTGCATCAGTAGTTTGGAGTTTACTTGTGAATACATTAAGACTTTTGGGGTTTCAGTTAGTAGCTGAATTCCCCTTGAAGATATTTAGAAATGAGTGAACTCAGGTTGGATCTAGTCAGGCAGAGGGAGTTAGAGCATACTGAAACCATTACAAAACCTGCACACGTTTGGCTGTTTCTCATCCTCTTTAAAGTACAGGCTACAGTCAAACCGCAACACATACTTTAGATATCAGGCTGGAGGAATGTGTGTGTGCGTTTTTGCCATGCTTCTTTCCATCTAGAGATGTGTTTTCAAGGTCTCAAGGATGCAAGGAGGTCCGGTTTGCAGACCTGCTCCACATTAAAGCCACATGTCAGTGTTTTCCTTTCCTCAAGGCATAGGATACCTGCAGCTCTCACAACGATTCACATGTCCGACCTGCTCGAAATCGGAAAATTAAAAAGTGAAAACTCTATGGGTGTTCATGTCCTAATTTCACTTGGTATGAAAGAATAATCAAATCATCTAAGGTTTAAATGTTGATATGTGTAAAAGGGTATGACTTGGAGAGGAGCAACTAAAAAAAACATGTTCGGAAAATGACTGACTGCACTAGACTGAATTTCTTGTACTTTTTGGGGAATGTTCAATTAAAACACAAGTCAATCAAGGTCCTGACCAATGCCAGGAAAATATGAGATGTTGTTATTAATATTTTACAAATCTACCTTATGAGCTGCTCTATCCAGGGGGCACATTTTACGTCGACTAAGACCAAAATAAATCAATGTGGAAATTAAAATGAGAGTTTTGGATTTAGTGCAGAAGTCAAAGTTTTTAAACTCAGCTCTAGGGGGCGCTAGATGGAAAAATAGACAGGAAAAATGAATATATATATATTCTTTAAACCATGAACTTTCTTAAGACCCAAGATTGTTAAATCTTGTTGTAAATGTTTTCTCCTGTGATATATGAAAATATATAATTGTTATCTATCCCATAAGAAAACTGAGTTGAACCTTTTAAGAAGGCCGGCTCTGTTCTAGGAACTTCTCTGGAACCTCTGGAGATTATTTTACAATGGAGAATTATTCATAAAATGAAGGAGATTATGAACAACCGAGAGCATCCTCTTCAGAAGACTTTTAAACAGCAACAGAGTGTCTTCAGCCAAAGGCTTCTCAAGATCCGGTGCAAGACAGACCGATATAGAAGATACTTTCTGCCTACAGCTATCAACACCTACAACCACTGGATAAGACAAAACAAAAATATGAGTTACTACAACATTTAACGTTTCTTTGGGGTATATAAAGTAATTTTGAATTGAATTTATTTAATTATCTTAAGCTAGTTACAGCATCATGTTTTTGTTTCATTTCAGTTAAAGTTTCTGACAATGTCCTCTCTCTGACTAATAGATGTCACTTCTGACCCAAAGCAGAACTTAGATCAAGTGTATTTTTGCTTCATTTTATTCAGCTTTTAACACAACTAATTTAATACCATCTCCTTTCATTTTGTTCTAACTTTAGTGCCACAGCCTGGGCTCTCATAACACCTGAGCAGTGCTACAGATTAATTGAGTCTATGCCACGCTGCATTAATGCAGGCAAATGGAGCCGACCAAGTATTGAACGCTGTATGTGCTTCTATCTTTCATGTTCATACTTATCTGTTGATAACATTTAAAAAAAGCGGTCAGTGGTGTTTTGGTGAATAAGCCACCTTGGGAGCTATAATTAGTTATAATTTGATCCATTTGTAGTCCAGCACCTAGTTTTAATGCATGATGTGCATGATTTAGCAAACTTTTTCAAGTATCATATTTTTCAGTTTCATTCATAGACTTTTTATGTATTGTTCTAAAGTAATATTCTAAATATCTGAGATATTTGATTTGGAGTTTTCACTAGTTGTCAGTTATAATCATCTAAATTAAAATAAACATATAGTTCACCACTTGAACTATATAGGTCTCTGTGTTATGAATTAATATAATAAACACGTTTAAATTCTGTAGTTAAATCGCAAAAAACGAATCCACTTTTTAATGTTACATAGACAGATAGATAGATAGATAGACAGACAGACAGACAGACAGACAGACAGACAGACAGACAGACAGACAGACAGA
>JAUZNJ010035677.1:314-12155 GCA_034780135.1 Jordanella pulchra
GGGGGGGGTTGTAGAAAGGCACAACCAAGTGCCTGGGATAGTGTACAGGAACATCTGTACACGATATGAACTAGAAGTACCCAAATCCCAATGGGACATACCACCAAGGGTGGGTGAGAACAACAGACCCTGTGGGACTTCAACATCCAGACAGACAAACAGCTGCTGACTAACCAACCGGACATAGTGGTGATTGACAAACAGCAGAAGAGGGCAGTGGTGGTAGATGTGGCAATACCAGCTGGCAACAACATCAGAAAGACAAAACATGCAATGGTGGAGAAGTACCAAGGGTCAAAAGAACAGCTGGAACAGATGTGGAAGGTCAAAGTCGACGTGGTCCCCGTGGTAATAGGAGCACTCGGAGCAGTGACCCCCAAACTGGGAGAGTGGCTCCAGCTGATCCCAGGAACAACATATGAAGCCTCAGTCCAGAAGAGCGCAGTCCTAGGAACAGCTAAGATACTGCGCAGAACCCTCAAACTCCCAGGTCTCTGGTAGAAGACCCGAGCTTTAGGATGATACAGATACCACCCTACCAGGGTGAGAGAGTGTTTATATATATATATATATATGTGTGTGAGTGATATTAATGCTACAATAGCTATAAACAGTTTTTCAAAATGTACCATTTAAAAACCACTGATACTCGCTTTCATATTACTGGCATAACTGTAAGGCCCCTTATCAAGATGCTTCTGAGAAAGCAGTTATAATGAAGTGTACAGAGAATTGCTCACATGATTGGAGAGTCATGTCATGGAAATTACTGACATGGGAACTTTACATTACTATTACCTATGTAAATTTATTTTTTCAAGTACAGTGGGCAGGTAAAAGGCTAAGGAATTACAATGTATTTGTTAAGCAGCATAGGTGAGGCTAAGTTAATGAGTCTATATCTCATATATTTAACCTGAAAATATTAGGGTGTAAAGGTTCTTACCGTAGATGTTTTAGGTGAATGACAGCAAATAATAATACTATGTCAAATAAATATGTTCATATAAAATTGGTGTTCCAAACATTTCAAAACTAAGCTTTGATTTAGTGTTTCTCCTCTTTGATATCTGTTGAAAAACGTATTTAAAAGTTTTTAGAGTTTTTACTTGACAAAGATTATTTGTATTAAAACTATAATGATGAAATCATGTTATACATGTCCACCAATTGTTATAAGCCAGTTATAGCCTAAGGTCCATGAACAGAATTGGATAACAAACCAAACACACTCTTTCACAAGAAGGGTGAGCATGCAGCACATTATTGGTCAGAGCTGCAATCCAGTTTACTTTAACTCCTTATTACAAAACATAATGATTGATAATGAGACTGGAGCCACAGAACTCAACTCCAAGTGTACCCTTGAGTCCTAAGTTTTACCAACTGAACTGCAGCTGGGGTCCAAATCTCAAGCTCATCACCATCTCTGTCTAAATGTGATATTCAATAAAAAGTCTGTCTGCAGCTGACGTCTCTTTGAGGGCACGCATGTGCCAAGTGCAAATATGACACACATCAAATGCCAGTTCTCTGTATCCATCTGTCTATTCATTCACCCGTTCTTCTATCCTTCTCTCACCAGCCGGTTGATACTGCTGATCAGTGTGCAGCCATAAAGTCTGCTTCTGCTTAAGTAGGGAACTATGCAAATACTGAAAGGTCTTTGGTGCAGGAGGAATAACAGTGAAGTGAGTCCATATTGGGGGATTAGTGATGACAACGATGGTGATTATGTTGATAAGGCACAGTTATCTTCTCCCTACCTCCTTTTCTCTTTTCTTCCTCTCAATGCCTTCCTCCCTCTTTCCTCTTTCCCTATTGCTCCTCAAGGCACAGCAATTTGAGCCACTGGGAGATCATTAGCAGAGGATCAAACCCCAGCTCTTACTGTCTGTCCACACAAGCCACACATACCCAGACACACAAGATATATATATATATATATATATGTGTGTGTGTGTGTGTGTATTTCATTTATATATATATTTCATTTATATATATATAAAGCACATAGAACACCCATTTACTCTGACATCACGCAAAAGGAAGAAATGGGGCCACAGGGAAAGCCCTTAAAATCCAAAATATGCAGTCAGGAATATGTTGGGTTAGTGCTTGTGCCTAAATGTGTTTGGTTACACGTAAGGGGTGGGATCCTGTAACAGTCCGCCGAGACAGAGGAGAGAAAAAGGAATGACTGAGCTTTATGTCATTTTCCAAAGCACACAAATAAGAACCTATTCAAACGAACGACGAACACATTTACTTCACCAGACCTGACAGTCGAGTGTTTGTGTGTGTGCATGTAAACACAGTAGCCACACACCCATCCAAAGTTCTTTCAGTAATTCCAGGTAGACCTCTCCTTTGCCCTTTAGGCACCCTAATAAGGAAAACAAAGTTGGATGCAGACTAACAACTTACATACTTCTTATGCTGTCCAGACAAATTCACAAGCTCACACCTATGCACCAATGCAGCGCTGCAGCCAGACAACCAGCCACACGCACACAGCAATAGTCAGTCTTTCCATCAAGGGTATGTTGAATTATTCAGTCTGAGGGAAGTACACAGGACTGTTAGAAGCGTATTCAGCAGTGGCCTGAGGGCCAGCCTCTTCTCTTAAAACATGATGTCACTGTCATCCTTTCTCCTCCTTGTGTCTCTTTGCTACCTTTTATTTTTATTTTCCACCTTCACAGTCTCACCTAAACATCAGGCACTGGTTGGTATTTGATCAAAAGATGGTGGAGAATTAATCAAAACTCTGTATTAAGGTGTTTACAGGTATACAGATACACTTTACAATGAGCAGCAGTTATCATGTATTGACAAGTGACATTACACATGCGTTTGATGCACATCACTCCCTGCTGCCTGCATAGCCTGCACCCGTGTTTTTTCCTGCTATGGTAAAACTACCGTATTTGTCTATTGCTCTAGTGGTATAGGCCTGCTCCTGTGCTGCCTTTATTAGTCTCTCTCTCTCTCTCTCTCTCTCTCTCTCTCTCTCTCTCTATATATATATATATATATATATATATATCTTTTACTTTCAATCATTTTTTATATGGTAGACCTTTTTATGTTTATGTTTCACTTTTATTCTCTTTAGTTTTGCTATGCTACTGTACTGTACTTTTCTTTTTTAACACTTTTTTTAATTGTCTTGCTGCTAAAATGTGCTGTACAAATACTTTCCTTGCCTTACAATAGACAGACAGACAAGCAGCCAGTCAGCCACCCAGCCAGGCAGACAGACAGACTGACAGCAGTCACAACAGAGGATTGTCTGGGACCTGTTAATCCAAAGGCCAGGTTTTAAAAATGGCTTACATGGATGCTGGAAATGTTCAGTTACCAAATCATAGTCAGTTATATCATCATAAGCTTCTATATGTTTTGCAGGTAAAGCTCCTTAATTATACATTTGAGCTATTAAAACCTACGTGCCCAGTCAGATTCTCACGTCAGAGAAGCAGAGTGTCTTCAGCTTGTTTTAAAACCCCTAAAGCTCACACTTTTCAAATAGTTGCAGATGTGTTTGAAATTATCTGTGTTATATGTTCGAGCTATTTTTAAAAAAAATATGAATTATTGTTTCTATAAATTGGCTGTTTTCTTCATAACTGGATGTACATTTTGGTATTCCATGTTTCTAGTCCCTGGTTACTCTACTTGCTACCTAATCAGCTGCGATTTGTTATATTGGAGTTGACACACTAATTTTAGGTGTATCTTAGTAAATCATCATAAAATGTCTCTTGAGTATGTCTCTTGTTCTCTTCAACAAAAAAAAATCATTAAAGTTGATTTATTAAAAACAGTCTTAAGACAAGTTTTTCATTATTTTTCTTATGTGCATCAGTTTTTTTTTTTTTTTACTTTTTTTTCGTCACAAAAGCACTTTTTAGTTCATAGTTTTTATCTGAGACAGAAGTCAAAGAAAGGTAACTTGAACCAGTTAACACACTGAATAAGTTGCATTTTCATGACTCCACTGACAGGCTGTGGCTTTAGACTCGACCTCCAGCTAACAGTGTTGTCATTGTGCAACTAAACTTACAGCGTGACATTAATACATGAAAGAAATCTGTGCAAAGCAGTAAGCGTTGAATCATTCAAAATAACAAAAATAAAATATGTGACAATACAAATGCTTTTATCATCATATACGAATGAACATTTACTTACATATTAGAAGAAAACAGTTTTTAGCTAGGACAAATATCTGAATCACACATCAGCTTGAACTAATAGAATAAGGCACAGCTGCTGTCTGCCTGCTATAAAGGCATTGTGACAATACTGGAGAGGGGAAAGGCGGCTGTCTGATCTTCTCCAAAGTTTGCCTTAAGGAATTAAATTGTAGGGCTTTGAAAGGAAGTTTTAGTCTCAGCCATTGCTGGAACAAGGATAAGAACTTTGAAGCACAAAATCACAGCCTTTTGATGTTGATGAACTTTGTTTCACAGGTTATTAAATACAGTGTGCCACCTGGGTGTAATTTGGACAACTTGCGTATCCCTTTTTTCCTTCTTTCAGGAATGGTTTATGGTGTGTAAATAGTTAAATTATTTATTATCTGACCCCATCTGCTTTTCTTGCTCTATAATAATATCATGGTCACCCTTCAGGTAAACATTCTCCTGCACGTCCTTAGTGAAAACCTTCAGATTGTCTCCATGCAATTCCCAATGAGTGAACAACAGTATGTTTACATCATGTTCCAGCCCTACTCAGCTTTGCTTATGTTACCTCTGGAACAGGCATGAAGCTAAAAAAGTCTGGTTGGAAAGAATATGTGACTTCAGAAGTCAGCTAAGGGGGGTGGGCCTTGGTAGAGCCTCAGAAAAGGGCCAAAACCAGTGGTGATTCCTCATTGAATACTTGGGAGGCTAAAGTGCAGCTATAAATTTCGTAAAATTATTGGTAAAATATGGATTGTCAAACTTCCTTAATGTAGTCACGAAACTGGATTGAATATGCATTTAAATGCACCTGATTTCATGATTATGTTGAACGTTATTCAGCTGTCGAGCCCGTGCTTGGACACGCTCCACTGCTCTGGAGCAGCAGGAGTCTGCCTGTCAGTCTCTATGAAAAGAAACCCTGTTGAGGTTTGAGCCTCCATCTATTGAAGTAAGCAGCGAGAAAGTAGAACCCTGATTGGATAACATGCCAAAATACGTCACTTCCAGTGAGGCTAAACCTCTTAAGGGGTATTGAGCAGGGGAGGGTCAAGAAGCTGGCTGCCCGATGCTGATTGTCAAACATCATGTACTTAAGGATTTTTGACTGACAGTGGCCTCACAGCGAGGAGGTTTTCCTCATGAGCAGAGAGGGAAAAGTGATCATTCAATTAGAACAGTCATCTTGTGCTGAACTCTTGCCGTGGTTTCTGGAGTTCTTTGTTTCAGAGTGCTTCACAACAGCTTCTGTCACCCAGTGTAGTAATGTGTTTTACGTGTTTTAACATTTGGTAATGCAATATGTGACATTTGGATTTAAATAACACAATTGAGCCTCACCATTGAGCCACCCCTAGGTGTGAGTCATTTGTGAAGCTTAGGAAACTGCAGCATTCTTCCTAAGTTCAAATCAATAGCAAATAGCTCCAGTTTGGCTTAAAAAAGCACACATCTGTCCCACTGGATCAAGGGTGGTTTTCTTTCTGCCCTGCAGTTCGCAGTTTACTGATTTAAGTGTTGTGCAAATCACAGAAGAAACACCTATCTGCCATAAAATCTGTTTCCATTAAGGGGTTAAGGTGCGCCTCTGCTTTTTTTGCCTGTGGTCATGAAGGAAAACTTTAATCTTCTCCTTCAGCGCACAGAAGTGCTCCAGCAAATTCCCTCTAGATAACCATCTAATGTCAAGGAGAAATAAGTCATGAAGTTCTGCAGACATGTCAGCCTGCAGCTGGTAAAAAAGCAGTGCTTGAGGCTTGGGGTGCGTGTTTAAAGTTTGTAGTCGCCATGACATTTTTCATCAGACATTTGAAGTGTCCATTTAGTTTTGCACACAACAGGGTCTGGTGCACAAAGGTGTGTAATGCTGTCATCCTCGGAGCAACAGTTGTCCGCTGTGCTGTCGGTCCACTCACTTTTCACAGTCATAGATGGAGCAACATAAGTCACAAGCATACAGACCTGAGGCATACCTAACCTGTTGTCTTGGAAGAAATTTTATGATGGTTGAAGGGTAGAAGGCAGAGCAGTTCCTCATCAAAACACCAGTGTCTCACATCATAGACATACAGCTTGAAGTGTCAAACCAATCTGTTGACTTCTCCACTGCGATTGACATGATTTCAACTTTCTTTTACGTCACTCAATAGAGCCTCAAACACATCTGCCACTACTATTTCCACTCTGCACGTGTTTGAGGTTTCCGATAGGAGCACACTTTTGACTGAGTATGTCTCGGTGGTGTTGATTTTATCATCATGAATTGTCTTGTCCAATATGTTAATCATGCAGTCTGACAGTTGCAACAATCGTTGCAAATTGTTGCTAAATTACATGACACTCACAGCTGAGGAGACATGGTCCTATCTTGTGCTGTAAATGTCTTTAGTACTGTAAAAAACCTTTTAAATATGCTAACAGGCTTCGCACCTCTGTCCCTTCAGGAAATGCAGCCCCAAAACCTCAGTGATTCTCAACATGATGCCTCTGAATGTTATATTCTTTTAGTACTGACAGGCTTTCGTTGCAAATCAACCACAGTGGCTTAGAGCAAAATGAACACTTATCTATCAGTCCCGGTAGGGTTAAAACTGCAATTTTCATTGTCAATTTTACGTTTCTGATCTGTCAGGGACATCTTTTGCAGTTGTCATACTTGGCTCGGTGGCCAGATGTGACCCGGGGTGTGCTTTTTTGTTTTTTTTTTTACAGGAGCTGGACTTGGTCCCTTAGTTCCAGTGAAAGAATCTCTAAATGCTTTTGCATTTAAAAACATTTTGGACAATCAGTTTGGAGCTATAACCCTTCCTCTTATGACATGACTGTAAACCACAAAGCAAGGTTCATAAAGACATGGGTGGCAGAGTCTGGTGTGAGTCCTGACCTCAACCATGACAGAACACCTTTTGGATGAGATATGGCTGAGACTGAGAGCCAGGCCTTCTAATTCAACATTAGTGTGTGACCTCACAAATGTGCTTCTGAAAGAATGGTGAAAAATTTCCATGAACACACTCCTAAACCTTGTGGACAGGCTCTCTAGAAGAGTTGAAGCTGTTCTAACTACAAAGGGAGAACCAATGTCAATTTGATCCCCTTTGGCAAGCATCCTCAAATCTGGCCCTTGAGGTTCGTTGTCCTGCACATTTTAGATGCATCTCTGCTTCCACACCTAAATAAATGATGTCCTCAGTATGCAGCCAAGTTCTCTAGAGTCCTGCTAATGACCTGATTATTTGACTCAGGTGTGTTAAGCAGAGACACGTCTAAAAGGAGCAGGACAACAGCCCTCGAGGGCCTACGGATTAGGAATAGGATGTCATTTAACCTCATGTTTGAGTCAAGGTAGGTGTGCAAAGAATTTTAGCAATATAGTGAATACTAGAAATTTACAATATGAAAAAAATGTAAAGGTCTGCAGTTGCTGGTTAGAAATATGATCAGAGATGTCAATTTCTATTAACTAATCTGAATCTTCCTAAATCTGCCTGATTGACCTAATTACACATTTTTGTAAGAGAATTGGACCTGCTCTCTTTTGAAGTGCCTTGAGGTGCGAAATGTTGTGAAATTACTTGTAAAACATTCAACTGAATTGAATTGAACATTAATTATGATCATAAGATTGGTTTGAATATTCAAAATCCTCCACTTTGTAAAGCTCAATTATTCCCTTGCCTCCTTCTGCATCATCCCCCTCTCCCTTCTTCTTTACTCAGGTTTGCCAGCTGTTCTGCTGATCCACTGAAGCCTCTCACAGATGTAGGTCACTCTCTCAATTAAGGCAATTAGCAGCAGCCGCGTAAATTTATTAGAGCAACAGGAGCTGAAAGTCTGCATCACATGGTGCTTTACACTCCACTTAGCACCTACATCCATGCCTTTGCTAAGCTCCAGTCTGCTGATGTTAACCTTCATCAGCACAAAAGAGTAGGCCCATGTAAGAAGAACAGAGTCATGCTGCTCAAGCTATAACACAATTCATGGTGGATTATTATTTCCTTAAGTAGAATTTCACAAATAATTCAAACAGGAAAAAGATTCGCTCTTCATGGCCCTGATGGAAATTGTCTTGATCGTTTTTGGTGTACAGTACACAGACGAAAAAAAAAAAGTGAGCTGCAGTCATGTTAAAGACAGGTAACATTTACAACTTCAGAAATGATACTGGCTTTTCAGGTCAAAAATCGTACCCTCCCCCCTCTTCATGTGCGAAGACAATCTGCTGGCTGATACACAGGAAACCTATTATTGAGATTATAGTGGTGTCTCTTCAAACTGGGATGCAACTACCAGATTACATCTGACTCGATTGTTCTCCATTTCTAGACAAGACAGACAGAGACAAGCTCAGAAAAAGCCAGTAAGTGTACTAGACTAATAAACGTCAATAGTACTTGAAATAATCAACACTAACCCCCCTGGACTTGTGGGGAGAGCATCTGCAGTGTATTCTCATTTGTCCTGCAAAATTTAAGAATGTGTCAGGCCTGTAGCACCGCTGGCCATTATTAACTGGCCTTCGTGATGTGGGCCCCTCCCTGGCTGCTTTGATTCAAGTGTTGTGCTATCCGGACTCATACCAATAACAGCTGATTAGTGCCGGTCTGAAGAGCAATGTTCTGGGATGCATCAACATCAGCTAGCCTTGCGACACCTCTGGCCATCATTAAAGCACTGCAGCGCAGTAGGCCATTTTGTTCCATATTGCTCATTTTATTCACACACAATCACACACTGCTGGGGAACAACCATAATGGTTTCATTTTTTTCTTGTTTATGACTTCAAATGTGCCCATACTAATGATTTACTCTTTCTTCCAAGCATGTTTGTTTTAACAAGTATTCTTTTCAATTTCACCAGCTACCGTCACACATGAGTGGCCATCAAAAGGATTTAATTGGGAATACAAGACAGTTAAAATGCCACAGTCTTATAACATTTATATTTTTAGATGTCATTATAAATATGTCACTTTGTTGTAATTTCTTAAATATCTTTTTTTTTTTTTTTCAAAAAAAAAAAGATTTCTTAAATATCTTAGTAATAAGCCTTTTGAAAGGCAGTTTTGTTGGCTCAAGAAGCTAAATATTTCATTTAAAATGGTGAACCAGAGCATTTTTAAAAGAGAAAGAAAATAGTCGTTCAGAAAGCTAAGTTTATATAGAGAGCCTATATTTATGATGATGTTGATCATTTCTACAAATTGCTGTGTTTGTGGTAGGGGAAATGACACCTTTGACTTGAAAATGTGTTCATGTTGATTCATTTATTTGCTCCTGCATGAGTTGAGCATATTTCCTTTGTAAATCTGGTCAAGAGATACCTGCTGCAAAAAAATTGAGAAGACTTTTAAATAGGTTGTAAAGATATCAGTTATTTAAACTCGGAACTCAGAATTAATATTGAATTCATAAGTAAAATCTCTATTAAAAATTACCTGGCCTGAAATGATGCAGTAGTTTTAACAATATTCAAGTTTTAAAAGTGACTTTCCACTAATGTAACACAAACCAGTACAGGGTAATAGCAAAAGGAATTAAACAAAGTAATGTCATGTATTAGCTATGTAGCATAAATGAGGGCTTTACAGTCATCCTGATTGTTTGGAGCGTTTTTTGTTTGGCACAGGAAGCCCTTCTGTCATGTTCAGTATTTCATAAATAAATGAGCAAGTTTCTTTAAAAAAAAAAAACTTTCTCAGCAGACCTAGTAAATCATAATCAGAACATATGACCTGAACTGTAGTGCTTCGTTACCAAACACAGAAATTCTTCATAATATCTTAAAGCAGACAACCATTAAGAGGTGTTTTCTGATTTCTGACTGATAGATGAATAAATTAAAAATTCTCAATGCAGAGATGATAAAAGTATATTAGAATTAACTGTTGTGCATGTAAGAAAAATGATCTGAGATCTGCTGTTTGGCAGTGACAAGCTGCTGCAGTATCTTTACACTATTAATCATCTTCCCTGTGACTAACGCTGATGCTGTCATACAAGCACAACCTAAGACAGGCATTCTCATTAGACCACACACACTCCCAGAAAACCCTATCTATCCTTTTAAAAAAGGTCCATACTGTACATTCTTGCATCTGTTTGTATGCCCAGCTTATTTCTCTTTCTTTCTCATCCTCTCAAATGGCCTCATCCTAAAATGTTACCATATATGGTTCAATTATTCTGCAACCCTCTTAATCTCCAACCTCCCTCCCCTTTCTCTTCGTTTTCTGTTCCCTTCTAAACATCTAATATCACTCTGATCAACTGTTTCTCCCTTTGACCTATTCTATCACATTCTCTCACTCTTTGCTACCCCAGTGCGTTGTCCCTCTCCTCCTCTTCCACCTCCTCCTCCCCCTCCTGTCTCCTGCTCCATCTCTTCCTCCGCTGTTATTGCCTCCATCATGCTCTCTCTTTCTCGTTCTCTCTGATCTGCTCTGAGAGGGTTATTTATACAGCAACAACCCACGCAGAGTAGAGAGGAGCAGAACAGAGCAGCGAAGGCAGTTTGACTTGCCAAAATGGGCATCACCTCAGAAACACAACAAAAACTCTTCTTCAACTTGGTCCATGCTTAGTTTCTACGAATACATCTTTCTTTAGGTTTCCTATTTATCTCTGTTTATGAAAATACAACAAACATACTTGTTGCAAAGGCATTTAGAAATCCAAAAAGAGTAGCTTTAGAAGGGTTGCAAACATAAAAAAATAACAGGAAATAAACAGAATAAGGAGCTTCAACAATACATTTTGGGGTCTAATTATAAATACACTGCAAACAAGGAGAAGATAGCAATTGAGTTATAAAAAAAAACATTTTTATAACAAAGTTGACTTTTAAAATCTTTATTTCTAGTTGTGTTTCACAACTATTTAGGCTTATTCGTTTTATTTAAATTCAACGTTATATGAAGTGAGTCACTGCTTTATATAGTGGTCAAAGATATGACTCAGAGGTGATAGGAGTTGAATATTGACTGAAAATATGATAATATGTATTAGAAAATTACTCCCACTGACTACCATTAGCACAGGAAGTGAAGGCTAAAGGGGCTGCGGCTCCAATTTAGTTTAAAATTTAACTTAAATAAACAACACATTGTATTGTCCTAAGCAGAGAAGCAAAAATAGTTTGTTGAAGACGTTTCTACGTACATAAAAATTTACTCAGTCCAAACCAAAATTCTACTTATGTTGTCTGTTTATGTTTTGGGGATTGGGAATATTATTGTAAGAATGCCGTCTCAAGGAAGCACCTACCTTACTGCACTGTTTCTGCACTGTAACTGCCTACTTTCTCCCATAAGGGGAGGATGCTATTTGGCAGAGTATGAATCAGTGGTGGAGCGGGGGGCAGCTTTGGGGGATTAAGCCTGGGATGTTTTTTACAAAAGCCCCGGATCTGCTTTTGAGTTGTTTTTTTTAAGTTGAAAAACCATTCTCATCTGTTACACTATGTGCAGACCGCAGCAAAAAGTGGCATAACTATCTTCAAAAATGGTTTCGGCAACGGCAAAACATTGCCCTACGCACTTACTTATTTCATTCATAATTCTCGCTAACTATATATAGATAGATAGATAGATAGATAGATAGATAGATAGATAGATAGATAGATAGATAGATAGATAGATAGATA
>JAUZNJ010035678.1:0-12155 GCA_034780135.1 Jordanella pulchra
TTGATTGACACAACTCTCTACATAACCAAAATTGACAATTTATGTTGCTGTATGTATATTTTTGACCCAGCAGATTTCGTCACATTTTCAGCAGACCCATAATAAATTTATGAAAAAACCAAACTTTATGAATGTTTTTTGTGAAAAACAAGTATGTGTTCCGATCACTCTATCGCAGAAAAACAAGACTTGAAGAACTTATTCGAAACTCAAGACAGCCATGAGATTATGTTTTTTACAAGTGTATGTAAACCTTTGACCACAACTGTATCTTCAAGATGATTTCACACATTTTAGACTTTTATCTTTAACTGTATGCATGCAGGGACTTGTATAGTCCTTTATCTCTCTACGTGGATTTTGGTATGTGTTTGCATAGACATTTTTGGTTTAAAAAAGTTTACATATACACATTTTAGGACATCATGTGAGCTTCATGTTTTAACATTTAAAGGAAATTCAGCAGTGTTTTCAAGTCTACAGTGCTCAAGTTTCTGGTAAGTCTCTGGTGATGCCCTGCAGCTACTGTCACCTGGATCTTACAGTAACAATAAACTGAACTGTTCACAATTACAGAGTAAGCAAGCTAATTAGAGCAGGTCTACAGATGAAAGAGAAAGGCCAGAAGGAAAGACTTCTTGGCATCCTTAAGCAAAATCTGGTATGATATGGTAACTTCTGGCTACTGTCCTTTCATGTGACAAAAAATTATTACCTAAAAAAAGCATTTTCTGGACAGGTACTCCACATAATAAACTTGAATTTATCTAAGCATTTTAGCTTTCATTTTAACCTAAGAGTAATTATTCGACAATAATCTTACAAACACATTCTTGTTTATTGCTCATCATGATGTGAACAAATATTTTTAAAGAAATTTCAGATCTTTTAGACTCAGCTTTTATTAGCCTGCAAGCTTACTAAGGCAGTATATGACACATTACTGCAAAAAGACTAGATTCGACCAGTCTAGCCATTGTTATGGAATAATGTGAATCATCTGACAAGCTCTCACATACAAAATTGTATTTTGAACCTTGGTGGCCTGCTGACAATATATAGACTTTACCATGTTAGAAAGCTGCAGTCTGAATCACATTTTAATAATGATACCTTTGAAGCTGATATTTGTAGCTAAGATTGTTAAAACATCATTTAAGTGTAATTGTTTGCATAGCCCTTCAACAATTCCCAAAGGGTTTTTTTTTTTTAACTCTGAATGTCATTTTGAGCTCTGGGTTTAATGCACTAAGAACCCAAATGAGGTCCAAATTAAGATTATTTCAATGAACTGATATAAGGAACATTTAATTATCAATTGAATGTAATTAAATCTTTCCCTGAAGTGATCAGTAAATCCTAATAAAATGGTAAAAACTGAGTAAAAACTGAGTAGGCTGAGTGCAGTGTCTGATTATAAGGACTCAAAATGGACTTAAATTTTTTGGTTTGAAAAAGAAGTAAAAATATAAGTTGACTGTTAAACAACAAATAAAATCCTGCCAGCAGATTTATGAATGCCCCCTTTAGTTATCATCAGGATTGGATTTTTTCTTTCTAAAAATGTTATTTTCTAAAGGAGAGGTTAGTGTTGAGGTGTTAATAAGAGTGAAGATGAGGCCACATTTGCTGCAACTGAAAGGTTTTTCCTCTGAATATGTGTTTTCAAACAAAAGCTATTGGCCCTACTCTTGAAGTGTGTGCATTTCATTGACTTAGTAAAGCCTGAAAGACAGAGTCCCTACACCTGAACTCTTCAACTTTTGAAGGTGAGATCATCACAGGTTTGGGCAGTTTTTTGGCATAAGGTGCAGCCAGACTCCTCATAATTAAAGACACATTGAAAACAAAGCAATTTACCAAGATGTTTTAGATAATAATAGGAAGATGAAACGAGGATTGATTATTTAGCAAAATAATAATCTTTAATTTTGATATATGCATATGGTATGCATGAACAGAGTTCAGACTTAGCTTTATTGTCCAGCCAGCTATCACATGGCTTTTGTACATCCACAGCCGTCAGATTATTTATTAAATGTCTATCTGTTTCTGAATGTGCTTCCCATGCTTGCATAGGAACTAAATTGGCCAATAAAAGTTGATAAACTAAATTGGAGTTTATGAACCCAGAGTCCTGACGCTGAAGCGCTCCTGGACAATGACTCCCAGTAGTCTGAAATACATCCTCTAACTTGCCTGACATTCCATTAAACAATTACAGCACTGGGCTGTCCAATCCAGACTGAAACACCTACTCTAAAAAACAATGGCAACAGTGTTCATACACAAGGGCAACTTTCATTCCACTGTCTCCATTCTCCTCTGCTCTCACTGCAATCATGTTATTATTTGAAAATCATTCATTAGAAAGTCCACAGCCATTGAATATTCTCACATTTTTGGAATAACCATAAAATTCACACAGGGCTTGATGACTTTTATTTATAAATTCTCTCACCCATTTTGCTGTCAGGGGTACTGGTGCACTTTACAAAATAGATTGCTTCATGTGGAGGGACCTTTTTTTATCAAAATAATGAAACAATGCCTCAAGTCATTAGTCAGTAAAATAAAGCTTGGGAAAACTAGCCTGTACATGGCTCATCAGTCTGGAAGGAGCTGGAAGAGCCTGATTTCAAAGGCAGGACTAACAGCGTGAGTTAGAACTAATCAGATATCTAAGGATGTAACACAAACATGTTTAAAAAATAAAGAAAAGCTCTTACAGCAGCTAGTTGTTGAAGGTTTAAAAAGATATCCATCTCATTCAGCACATAATAAAGGGCATTATTAAAACACCACTGTCCCCCACATCATCACATATACAATCTTGATGGTTACGGCTTCAGATTAGTGTTGCTGCATTTTGGGCCTACCTCCCGAAATGTGATTTGTGCAGTCTGTTTTAGATAGGAGAGTCTGAGCCTTATCAGACTGAATTACACCCTTCGTAAGTCAATCTGGCTGGCCAGACAATAAAAAAATAGGTACTGAAATTATCCAAATCATACAATCAAGTTAGTAAGAAAGTGGCTTAAGGAAGAATAAACTCATTGTTATATTGTGTTCAAACTTTGACCTCAGTCCTATGGGAAAACAGCTATAAAAGTGTGTGCAAACATGACTCAGTCAGATCAGATCTATCAGTAGGAAAGGATGGAAAATCCACCAAAAGAGTGTTAATTACAAAGATTTTCCCCAGTCAAACAGTTCAAAATGAAATTCTTTTCAATAAAAAAAATATAAGAAAATAATGCACAGAAAAAGCTTGAAACTTGCTGCTTATTCAGCAAATAAAACTAACTTGGTTTAGCCCAGTTGACTTCAGGTTGGATCAGTTTGCTATTAACTATATGAAGAAGAAAATATACTACAATGAAGGGATGTTTTCAACTATTAACAGTGTTAACAGTGTGTTTTTAATCACACACTCATTCTTTTATTCTTACCTTTAATGTCTTCTTTCCTTTTTTTAAAGGCACTCAGAAAACAAAAAGTTGTCAAAATGCCTACTGCTTGCAATTATTATTATTATTAGTATTATTATTATGCACCATAAAGTTATGTGTTAATAACTTGCGCAGAAGTTTGCATGAAAAATTTGTGTGGTGAACTGAATCATCCTACTATGCAATTATAAACATTAGCCTAAATACACACTTTGGAAATTTTCTTTACAATCAGTTTATGTTTGCTTGGCACAAATGGGCTACTTTAACATTGATTTCTAAAAAACAACAGTTTTATATGGGGTTGATTTATTGTAAATTTAGGAGTTGCACATAAAATTGTTGTTATAACCACCCTAGCTTCTCAAAATGAGCTTAGAGTGATGATGTTGAAATATTAGAGCTGATTAGCTCCCATTAAAGTAGGTCATGCTTAAGCTTCTTTGATCAATTCTGATCAATGTGTAAAATGATTTGGCAAGTGCTCAGCGGCAAACAAAGCAAAAGATACAATAAAGCAAACACAGATCCCAATCTTTGTGGTGAGTTGCGTCACAAATCAGATGAACAAATAATGTTTGTCATGTGTGTGTTTGCTGGTGGCTGCTTTTCAAAAGTATTTGCAGCAAAGTGAGCTGACTGCTGGGTTGTTCACAAGCCCATTCTTGTGCAATTCACCCTCAAAAGAACATTTGTTCTTAATCTGTGAATGCAACTTACTAAAGTTCAGACTGAGAGGTGTCAAAACATGTTGCCACAGAGTTATTTTCTTTTTATGTTCTCACTCTTACCCAAAGATTAGAATACTACAATATAACTAATTTTATGACTGTGACTTGGCAGGCTTTTCAGGAATCATGAAAGCTCAGTCAATGCATGATTTAAACATATTTTTTAGTCATCTAGAACCCTGGCCACAGGAGTTTGTCTTGATGACAGCTATGTGTTTCCTGCTGCACTCCATTCAGGCTGCACTTAACTGGTAAAGGCATTAGTCTGGACTGGAAAATATTGTTGCCTTGCCAATTAGACTCACATGTCTGCAGACTTACAGACAAAACCTCAGCTTCAGAGCAGCAGGAGAATACATTCTATAAAGACAAGTACCTAATATTTGATATTCCTGTAATTATAATGAAGTGCAAAGTAAATCAAATCCTGCTGTTAGTGGTTTGTTGCATAGAAACAAGAAGATATTTTAGGATTTTACTAACATGTATTTCGAATTATTGTGCAAGTAAAAATAAAAAAGAGTTAGCATCTAATGAAATTTGAGTGAGTTTTTTACTGTATGCAGACACATTTGACAGATTCATACTGGCATATCTTGTGCATGTTGATCCCATAATCACATTCATAAATGTCCAAGCTATAATGTGTCATTGTTCATGCTTTCACCATTTTTTGTTAGGTGAAGTGGTCGACAGATGTTTGCCTTTGTCTTTGTAGGTGTTTTTTGTTTGTTTGTTTTTTCCATCCAACCTATTTAAACTGCTTAGTAACAGTAACAGCAACAACCCCAAAGCCTGTATAACTTGTGTGTTACTCTTCATCCACAAAATCCACCTTCATTTCCTAACTGGAACATAGATGTGGGTTAGACATGTATGCACACTTTGAATTTATGTATCTTGGATTGTACATGTCCATTAATAGTCATATATACTGACAATTAAAATACTATAGCAAGCAACCAAAGTTCAGTTATCCTCAATTATATTGACTATTTGATTATATGACTTTAGGTATGTACTTTGACTATTGTGGAAATGAAATAGATAGCTGCTTCATCCGAAGGAGTAAACATGTATCTAAGTTTCAAATTTCTTAACAAATGTGACACATTTCCACATTTAGTTATCTCTGTCCTTTCCAATGAAATAACACAACAACAGCATAAAACTTTCACCTTATCATTCCTATAGTGAATACTATTGCAAAAACAACCTGCAACAATTACTATTAATTGTAAATTAGAAGCGCTGGATAGTCTATCATTCTAGAGAGGTGGTGTTTATCGATATGGTGGTTATACATTCTTATAACTGCATTTAATGTATAGTTCTTAATTAAAAACCTATTTTTTTGCATTCCCTACAGTAAGGTTGATTTTACGATAAGGTATGAAACATTGTGTTGTCTTCTTACTGAATATGTCTGTAATTTTAGTGTATTCCCGTGGCCTCATGCAAAGAAGCAGCATCTTATCTTTTAGATGTTAAATGAAAATAGGGACTCTAGCATGCCTTTATTCAACTCAGATGTTTTGAAATAATTTCAAAAGCTGATTAAGTCATGATATAAAGATATAGTTATCTAATTTTTATAAAGGTTTGATTTTGAAGAAATGGACTAAACTGTAATAAAAATTTTAGAAAATAGACATAAGCTTGAAATTTTAACGAACACAAAAGGGAAAGACTAATTCTAATTAAATTTTACACCGTAAGAAATATAATATAATATTATTAAACTTTAAACATCTGCCTGTAAATATGTGATTTTATGAATATATTGTTGAAAGAAAAAATAAATAAGCTTCCATCATTGTATGAGAGAAGGATTTGCCTAAATAGGTACGATGATGCTTCTCAGTGAACAATTCTGTACCTTGGACTAAGAAGAAAAATATCATGCTGTATAAAAAGTATTAAGTTTTTCCTTTTGTTCTTTTGATATTGTGATTGATGATGATTACTCTTTCAAACGGCACAAGAAATATGCATGGAATCACAAGAAACCACAGGAAATATGCATGGAGTACCAATTAGTACAAATGCTGTTATTTCTTAAGGTTTTATTTACTGTAGCACTGGTGGTTCAATGAAAAGAGATTTTTGTGAAATCAATATTAAGAGCTCCTTTACCAGCTTTGCTGACTTTACAAACAAGTTGGAACAAACCAGCAAAATGGAAGTTTTTCCTTTTTTCGAGCATCATTTGATTTGTTTTACATTAAGGGGAATTCGTGTGATTTGGAGTAAAACAAACTTTTGTTTTAAATAAATAGGCTACCTTGTGCTTTTAAATAGTTTAAAAGTAATCAATACCAAACAGTATTTTGCAGCTCAGAGAAAAATCTGAAGATTTTTTTTTAAATCATTTAGAAATTAGACTTCCTGTTTGCCAATGAAACCTTGAAAAAAATAGTCGCAATACAACCAATTTCTTCAAAGTCATTTTATGTTTTAGATCGTCAGAAACAAGTATATACATTCTAAGTTTACCGGGATAGGTCTTGCCAGCTTTGCACATCAGGAGATTGAAGTTTTATCGGTTTACTTTTGCAAAATAGCTTATCTCAGTTATGGATAAAATCTCTGTGTCCTGTTTTTAAGTCTATAATAAGGATGGTAGCACGTACAGTTAGAGACAATATTTTTGCCAATAGCCATGTCTTAAAGAGAGACAGGGTACAAGTGTACCATTAATAGAAGGAAACCTTGTTGACAGCAGTAGCTCAGATACCCTCCTACTAGGAAAGTGTAAAAGCTAAACTCAACAAACATGAGAAGAAGGAAATAAAGAATTTAAATATAAAAACTGAAATAACATTAACCTCAATCTTAAACTTAATTTTCGTTGTCACCTGCAAACCAAATTTGCCTCAGGGGAACTGAAGAGTGAGAAATATGTGGTCAAATGGTCTCCAGCAGACTAAGCCTATAGCAGCATAGGGAGAAAGCTCAAGGTAACCAAAGTCATTCTAACTGTAAGCTTTATCATGTTAGTTTTAAATTTAGACAGACAACTGAGTTATTATTACGTTTAAATAGCATGTTCTGGTTAAAACTAAGACCAATATTCTGTATTTTATTATGGTAGACCACTAATGCCATTCAGACTGAACTGCTGACAAGGAGTTAGACAAGGAAGGTAGAGAGTATACCATGAAAGATGGCAGATAAACTCAATGTCTAAAAACACACTTTTTGAGAATTGGTAAAGAATTTTTCTAATAAAGTCTTGTTTGCTGATTTATAATATACTTTAGAGAAATTCTAAATTTATACAAAGGAGTATCTGGTTTCTTAAAGGGTGGAGCACGTTACTGGAAATAAACTGTTAAGACAGATCATCAAAGTTGATAAATTTAGTTTAAATGTACTGGGTATAGTAGCTTCTTTTTGGAGTCCACAAACATACAACTCATGAATAGTTGCCTTTAGTTGTGAATTAATGTTTGCATACTTGTTTGTTTAATGTCTCTGTGTTGGTACTGTAGTTTGATAAACTGGCACTGGATGTACCTTGGACCCTGCTATTCACTTGTAGCTGATAGTATGGTATGAACTGATTGACACATGGACATACGTTGAATAAAACTAAAAGAAATATGAAAAATGTGAGTAAATGTGTTACAGGCTGTTTGAATCATGACATTAGATATCCAGTATTAAAAAAAGAATCCACCTGATTGTAAAAGTGTAGATGTGATTTGAACTTTGTACTTTAGTTTTGTTTAGTTCTAGGAAACCTTCTTATCCTACTTTAATTCTATGCTTACATGTTCTCTGAAAACATTTCAGCCTTAACCTTGTGTTTAGAGTTAACACTCTACATAGATACCACCTAATACAAAAAAAATCTGCTAGTTACCCGTGTATAATAATTTAGAAATATTTGAAATGCTCCAAATTGTTATCCGCATTAAGATTGATTAAACTTAATAGCTTAAAACAGTGAATACTACCCTAAATACTGAGGTGATACCAAATCAGTGTGGCTTTCCTCAAAGGAAATAATATTTTTAACAGGGGAGAATCCGAAATTTGGACCGACTCACCTAGAATCTATGAATGAAAATTAAACATGATTTAATTGGTGGTTAAAGGTCGCTGTGGGTCAACAATTTTCTTTGTAATCTACATGTTAAACAGACCCCTCAGGGAAAAAGAAGGATGGCACATTGTCTGACCAGATCAGCAGTCCCAGTACTAATTATAAGGCACAAGACATAGCAAATAATCCTTTACTTTCTTTTGAGAATTTAAGTGAAGAAGTGAATCTTCTTGTGCTGCAGTTACTGTTTTAAATAAACACTCCTACTCTTTTTTCCTTTTGTAGTTGGTAAAATGCTATACCCCACCAACAAGGATTTATTATATGAAGTGTAATTTAGAGATGCTCCTTTAGGGAACAGCTTCCTCAGGGGAAAAGACAATTAGTCTATCAACAAACAACACAAATCAGCTGCCTTAATTAAACCCATCCCCATGATTGCCTTGTCTCTGTTTCCACCCATTTCCTCCCCTCTTTTTCATTTCTAATTGTCCCTTCTCTTACTGCAAATAAGTGTGGATTTTGATCCAGAGCCAGATGACACCCTAATAATTTATTGTGCTATTGGTGTGTTATCTAACCAGTGTATTAGATGGATATTGGTTGCCGGATAGTTTGTGGAGCTAGCACTAAAAGGATTTACCATCTACTGAGTATATCAAAAGCAGGCTCCTTTGCTAAGCACTAAGCACTTCACCAAATTAAAAAGTGACCCACAGGTAGCCTCTATGTGCTGTTTGTGCCGATGGGCTCTGACACTAATTGCTTTCTAACTCTGTTACAGTAACCATCAAATTACAGACATCAATTAGTGTGTGGATGAGTCTAAGAAAGGTGTTAGCCCTTTTCCCTCTGACCAGTGATTTGTCCTTCTTATGAAATTGTACAGCACGGAGTCAGACACAAGCACTGCATATATGACCTCCGTTTTCTGAGAAAACAAAAAAGGGTACGTTGAAGTACATGATTAGAGGAATACAAAAGCCTAGAAAGGACCTGTGAAACCCCAGAAGCAAAGAAATTAAAACTGAAACACCACAGGAAACTACTTAAAGCATACATGCTCTGGGAACACTGCCTCAGCATCTCTAGGTGTGCCTTTTCTTCAATGTGAGATGGTGAAGCAGTGAGAGGAAGACAGGATGTTCTGCCGCATATTCATATATAACATCCTGTGATGTTGGGGATCCCCATTCTAGGCTTTCACATAGAGAAACTCTATCAGTATACCTCAAGATTTCCTGTTCTCTTCAGCGTTAGAGTAATCTTTAAGAAGCAGTCTTGGGAAAGGCATCTGATCCTGTAAACAGGACTCAACCTCTTAACTTGTGCTATGCATAAGTGTGATAGTGCTTGCAATGCCCTTTTATTTCTAAAGCAAGAACAAGGTTATGTTAGCTTAAGGGTTTAGTGGAGGAGCTTGCTCAGCATTTCGAAAAAGGAAAAATAAAAAACACCAACTTAGTTATTAAAATAACATAATTTTTCTTGAGTAAAATCATTTTTTTTTATCTTAGTATGAATTATGTATGGGTTTTTTGTTGTTGTTGTTTTTGCTTGCTTTCACCTAACAGTGTTTTTGGAAAAGTTTTGTAACCCAATGAACCATAACATCAATTCATGTACTGGGTCAGAGGATGGGGGAGGGACTTCTATAAAAGATGTTTTACTGGCATTGCAAGGCAAACAGCTTTCCTGGAAGGAGTCCAAATAATGGGGGAAGAGAACAAAGTGAAAAACTGTCTTCCTCAGACATCCAGATCAGACAACACACCTGTAGCAGTAGATGAGTGTGTCAAGTGGCACTGTCAGGGTAGTAATTCCATCCATGTTCTTTACCCCTGCAGGCATAAACTAACCCAGCAACTTTTGTTAGTAAAGAGTAGCAAGAGTAATATATAGATGAATACAAAATCCTCCCATATTTCTCAGTTTCATCCCAGCAAGCCACTACAAGAACAACTATTCTTATAAGCTTTGATAGTTTTATTTACTAATTTCACCTCTTTGTGGCATTCTGTGACCCTAATATACATCATGATCAATATCTTCACATTTGTAAAGTTAATGGAGAATAGACAAGAGGTGCACTTTTGTGAGAGGACAAGTTAAATTTTAAGTAACAGAGAATGTCAGTCAATAGGTCTTTAAATATTAAATATGTGGCATATGTGTCATTTGTAGACATGTCTAAATAAAAATAATAATAAAAAAAAAACTACGAAAAACAAAGTCAAAAGTTAATCATGTTTAAAACCAAATAAGGTAAACCATAAAACATAGACTTGATTTGGGACTTGGTCTTGACTTGTGACAAAGCTGAAGACCTGCCAGTCTTTACTGTTAACTTAACTTGAGAATTGGCTGTGAATACCTGAAACGTACTTGAAACGTACTATCTTTGTCCCATCTCTTCTAGCATTGAAGTCCCATCTCACCTAGAAGCAAACAATCATGTCTCATCTCTGCTAAGAAATCTTTTAGACCTTTTGCTGAAATTAAAGACAGAGAGGGTTATGATGATATTTGATCAATGATAATAAATAAATAAATAAATAGGCTCTAGTAGAAAGGGCACTATTCTCAGGGCAGGTCTTCAGCACCACCAGTGATATCTGCGCTACCTTTTTATGAGCTATTACAATTGTAATCTTTTGACTTTTCTTTTAAAATAAATCGGACGGAAAAGAAAGAGCAAAATAAAACATATTTTAAAATTATATCACATGATATCTCTCAAATAATATTTGAAAGATATCCTTTCAGTAAGAATTTTGAAAAGAAAATGTATGTTTTTCTGAAAATTGTCATTTATTTAACTGTTTTTTAATTCCTTTATTTAACACAGTAAACGGTAAAATGAGATCTGGATCTCATTTTCAAGAGGGACCTGGGTAGAAGTCTGCAATACACAGCAACCTGGTTACAAAATAAAAGTAATTAATGCATATGCACAGGGTAAAACTATGGAAAACAATTTTAAAGCAGTGACACTGTTTAATAGAGTCTTGTTGCCTGTTTTGAGGAACCGCTTGAAATAACTACATTAAAGTCAATTCTGAATTCTTGAGTTTAGACTGGAGCTGATTCCAGGCTTGAAGGAGCCATCACATTGAATGCTTGCTTCCCCTTTTCAGTCCGAACATGTGGAACATGCAAAAGAAAAACATTGTTAGAGCATAAAGAATGGGAAGTAACAGATCTATCTAAAAGAAAGCTTAAGTATACTGGGGCCAAGCCAAATAGAGATTTATAAATAAGGATGATCAGGTTATTGTTTCTCTTTATGCTTAATGGAGCTCTTCAGCTTTTGCGTATAAACCTACCATGATGTGTGAGACATCTGCTACCGGTTAATGACTGAAGACATTTTTTTGAAGCATTCATGTAGAAAATGTCTCCAGCCACCCTTTCTAATTCACCCGCCCCTCCCTCCATCCCCCTTTGGGGAGAGCAAAAGCGACAGTCCCGCCACCCAGGCCCCGCAACAGCCCCCCGCCAAGACCACGGACCAGGCGGCTTGCTCTTCCTCCAGGCCCCAGACTCCGGGTGGCAGCCGGAAAACAGGGATGTGAGAAGACCCCGATCCTCCCTACGCCTACTCGAATGTGGTGTTTTTGCATGTTGTTCTCAGGTGTAATTAAAACTAACAATACAAAGAGGAGGTGTCCAGCACAACCCGCACCCCCTCTAGAAGACAGGCGGTGCCAGTGTACCCCCCCAATCGATAACACAGAACCCTCAATGTCTAAAATGCGAGGGGGGGGGGGAGCTGACCATGGTGAGGCCCATGAGATAAGCCCCCCCCATGGTGCCCTTGACCCCCGCCCCCCAGAAAATGCTGTACATGGAAGTGTGTTGTGAGAATGTTGTAGATGGAAGTGTCTAAAGTGCAAAATAAAATTGGGGTGGGGGACATCA
>JAUZNJ010035679.1:0-12154 GCA_034780135.1 Jordanella pulchra
ATTGCTCTACCTTACGCGGTTTGAATTCTACCGGCATTTAAAAACATGTAAGCATTTGGGAGCGGGGGCGCTCCCATCGTCCGTAAAGGGTTAAACATAATAGTGGTGCCAATTTTTCTATAAACTTTTTATAAAGTTCGAGGCCAAGGGCTTTGTTTGACTACAGCGCTTTTATTGAATTTATTACTTCCACCAGGCTAAGTGAAGAATCCATGCTCCTGGCAGTATCCATATCAATAGGAATGGAATGGAAAGACTTTGAAGATTTTCTTCCATTTTATTATTATCCTTGGGAAATTCTGATGAATATAAATAAGAGTAAAATGATTTAAAAGTGTCGTTAATTTCGGTGGGGTCGGTAGTAATTTCTTGCTGAGTATTTTGAATACTAGGTATTATACGAGAGTTGACCTGACGCTTAGTTTTACACAGTAAAAGTAAGCGTATAACGTTATCAGCTATAACGTCAGTGGGCGAGAATTGTACTGTTTTACTAATCAAAATGGATACTCCTCTTGATTTGGAATTAAAATCTGAATGAAAAACCTGATTCATCCAAGAGCAACATAACTTGTTTGATCCTTAATGCGAAGATGAGTCTCTTGTAAAAACACTACAGAAGGTTTTAACCGCTTGAGGTGGGAGAAAACTTTTGATCTTTCAACGGGGTGACTCATGCCCTTGATATTACAGCTAATGAAAAAAAAGAGATGTGCCTGGTCCTGCCATACTGGGGTCTACAGTGGTATTAACCATTTAAGGAAATAAAAAGAAAAACAACCATAAAGCTGAGATGGTCCTCCCCACAACCCATACCCCAAAAAAACCCATAATAAAGCAACACCCAGAGTCTCCATAAAAAAAAAAACAAAAAACAGAAGAACGGAGACAGCAGTGTTATACACGGCAGTTATTCACAATAAAATGTGAACACGGAGATAAAGCAGAGCGAACAGATACAAGAGTATATAACAAAAACTGGCTAATAACCCCCACCAACCTCCAAAATTAGAATACTAGTATGTGCATTATTATGCTACTTTAAGATTGTTTCCATTATCTAGCCACATAAATGAGTACCGGAAAATCCCTATATAATGGAGAGAAACATTAGAGAACAATAAACATCAGTACAGATGCTCACGAGCATTATTAATTTCTAAACTTAACAGACTATAATCATATCTTTAATATCCAAGTGATGTCAATAAGCTTAAATTCTGACTAAAAGTTAAGAACCATATAGTCACCCAAACCCAGTCTACGGGCTCATTCAGAGCGAATAAGGCTCACTCAGAAATCAAAGTCTGAACAAATTGCTTTTCCTCCTCGGATGCAGTAAACTCCTTTATAACTCCATTGTAAGTAACGCGCAGCTGCGCTTGGTAGAAAAGTCCGTACCTGATCCCTTCGATACCACGAAGTAGTCGCTTTACCTCATTGAAGGCTGCTCGAGCCCGCGCAACCTTTGCAGTGTGATCCAGAAAACTCTAACTAACTAAGCTCCAACCTTAATCCGCTGGCGCTCCCTCGCACGACGTAAGATGTCCAGACAGTCAATGTAGTGTAGTGATGAAGCCGGCACACAATTACTCAAGGTCGTTCGCCTGGTTTCTACATGGATCTAGCTGCAAAGAAGCAGAGGCCTGTGAGCATGGCTTTAGCTGCGTCTGAATAGTACGACATTTTCCCCTTCCTGACACTGCTGCGCGATGCAAAAGTACTGTATATACACAGGATCAGAGTGCAAAAAAGTAGATAACAAAGACTTGGTTTACAATGAAAAGCACCGTTGAATAATAATTTTAAATGAAATTGGAAGGAGCTACCACCACCCACGTCCTACTCCATTGACCGCTCAACAGCGCCCCCCAAACTGGACACTTTTATTGACAAAGAGTAAATGGACACATATGAAAACAGATCACATACAAAGGTGACCTGGACCTAGCAGTGTTATAAACCAGTTAGTCACAGTAAGAGAAACAGGACTACACTGAAACACAGGCCAAGCTCCAACATCTATAAACCAAGCTCTTGATGGTAGCAGCATACCTCATATTTCCATGCTAGAAAAGTTCAGTTTAGGCAACTGGACGTGTAGTTTGCCTAAACTGAACTTTCCTAGCTTGACCATGACCTGGATGACTGAAAACCTTCACTCTCATATTTCCATCCAAAATGTAGAATAGGAACAGACCAGATGAAGCTACTATGATGAGAAAAAGCAGATAAAGCACCAAGTTATGAGTGGAACTTGACAAATAATGCAGAATGGGAGAATAGAGATAGAATCAAGCAGAATGAGAAGTGGTCCCTATGTGATCTAGCAGCACAAATACAGAAAATAGCTCAGGATAACCAAACTATTCTATTAATTGTGTTTGGCCAACATACAGAGAGTTAAAACTTCACTATGTAGCCTCTCTGCTTTTGTGCTTAGTCCAGTTGGTTAAAGTATGGATATGGTTGTCGCGGGCTGTCTGTTGCTCCTTGTCCCAATAAATGTTATTTTTGTAGTTGTTAAAACCGGTTAATAAAAACAACATCCCTCTCATTAGCAGTGTTATATTTTTTAGACAGGAAAATCAAAAGCAACTATCTTTCAACATTGAGTACTTTTAGTGATGTACTGAGTATATGCTTTTGGCTGCTTACCCACTATTTGCTGAAATTGTTTACTGTCATCTAAATCACTAAATGGATCTAGTTTTGTGGGCTGCATTTGGGAAGCAGCACTTGTGGGACAAGCGTTTTGTGCTGACATAACAACACATTTACCAGACACATTTACCAGCATGCTAGCTGCTCCCCTTGAAGTACTTTTAGCCTTAACGCTACACTTAGAGAAGGAGCAACATTGTTTTATTTTATTTATTTTTTATTCTCTGTAAAATGTCAGCGTCATGCAGCATTAACTTAATGGAACCAGGGGCGTGCAGGTGGCGCAGTGGTTAGCACGCAAGACCCCTGCATTAGCTCGTGGGCGACCCAGATTCGAATCTGGCTTGTGGTCCTTTCCTGCATGTCTCTCCCCCTCTCTCATACCCCCTTTCCTGTCCGCCTACTGTTAGAAAAACGAGCCACTAGTGACGTAAAAAGCTAAAAAAAAAAAAAAAAAAAAAACAAAAAAAAAAAAAAAAACTTAATGGAACTTCATAAAAAGCAATATTGTGCTGTTTTTCTGAGCAGTTTTAATATGTACTGATCAAACAACAGGTGAGAAAATTAATGTAGAGATGTGGAGATACAGGGAGCTGGTCACCAGCTCTGGTCTGATGACCTAATCATTTCCATCTGCTCCGCTGCTCTACTCTAATCAGCCATCATCAGTTTCACCTGCACTCCTCCATATATAAATCTCCTCAGACCAGAAGCTGGTGCCAGCTTATTGTTCGAGCTCCATGATGAGACTAGTCAAGCGGTTTTTCTGCCTGCCTGTTGCAACCTGTTTTTCTCTGAGACCTTGACTTTGCCTTTGCCCCTGATCTATTTTTGTGCCCGTCTGTTTCTGACCCTTTTTCTACCCCCTTGACCACAAATCTGGATTCCGCCTTGAAGTTTTCCCACCCATCTGACCTACTGGTTCTGACCCTTGCCCTGACTAAGATTCTGATTCTGGATTACATTCCTGGTTCATCTCAGTCATCTGAATTCCCGGCTCTGAACCCTGCTCTGCTCTCAACATCTGCACCGAACCTAGTTCTGATTTTCCCTGGAGCTTCTGACACTTTTTCTCCCACTCAACAATCCTCCTCGGCTATGAGAAAAGCTGATCCCCTCAAGGATTCAGTTTGCTCCACTCACTAGCTGAGTTTCAGTTCGGTCCCCTCGTCAGAGGGAAACTTGACTCTCCATCAGTTCCTCTGACCATTCCTCCAAAATCCTTTGAGTGTAATGACTAGTGAAGTTTGCAGACCCAGATACTAGCCAAACAGAGAGAAGCGTTTCAACAATTTATTGAACTTAGTTTCTTAAATTCTGTCAGATTTAAGAGGAGGTTCCAGTCTAAGATCCAGAGACAGTGTCGTTAGTGAAGGCAGGGGGTGAAACCAGAAGATCAGATGACCGGAGAAATGTTGATGAGAATCCGAGAGTGTGGTCTGGGGCAGAAAGGGGTCAGAGACAACAGGCAACCAATATCCGACAGGGGCTAGACAAAAATCAAGGTCAAGAGGCAAGTACATAGTTTACAGGCAGCCAGGCAGGCAGGCAAAATGATAGCTGGATATGTCTCACCAAAGGGCTTGAACAAAAATCTGGTGTCAGTGTCTGATCTTCAGTGGGTTTATAAAGACAGACGAACAGATGCAGCTGAGAGTAGATAAGTGGATGAGAGTTGATGAGTGGAGCAGCAAAGGCAGGTGGAGATAATCAGACCAGAGCTGACGCACAGAACCATCACACTGAGGTCAGTCCTCTTATTGTCTGAGAAATGTTCCGTTATTCTGTGATGGACATTCTCATTTATCATCATGCTCCAGAAAAATCCCGTTGCCATGGCTGACTCTTGCTGCCGCTCCCATTCACGACTGTTCCATTAATAAACTACTAAATAAACTACTAAATAAATTCTGATAGTGACAGTTTAGGTCTAGGTATAGGTAACTATTAATAGCATGTCTCACAACAGGAATTGCTCTCACAAATCTCAAGGAGTTTGCTTCCTCAAAGTTTATATTTATGCTTTTCCAATTAGTGAGAGACAAATCTGTTATCTCCAGCCAGCTGACTACTTGTAGGCTCATCTGCATATTGATTGCCGATTGGCATTTACTAGAAGGAGCTTGGGAGGGATTTGGGCTTTGTACTGACTGCAGACAGATAGGAAAGGTTTGTTTCATCACCATTGATTGTAGTAGTATAGTAGCCTATAAAATGTACATTTTCAAATATCTGTTTTTTCTGTGACACAACATTTTTATTCACTTATTTTGGCTTTGGTGAATTTGAATGGAAATGGTATTTTGTCATATTAAAGAGTCTTACCAAGGCATATTAAAGGCTCCTAAAGGTTAGTACTCCACAGAGGAATTCTATGGAAATAAAATTACAAAAGATGTGCTAAAAAAGCCAGATCACAGGACCATAACAATTAGGAGGTGAATGACAGATAAGCAGAAAAAAGAGGAAGCGGGACTATTCAATACTGACATTTTTAATATTGTTGGCATGTTAGGAAAAAAAATTATGTCAGGCTTTGTTATGATTCCTTTGATGTAAAGTCTTCTTGTGTGTTGTTCTTATGAAAGCTATGGGGAGGACAAGAAGGGACCATTAATTGTATTTCATGGCTACATTGATAAATATATATTTGATAGTGTAATTCGACAGTGAAAAAGCTATTATACACAGAAGCCTCATAGTGGAATGTACAAAAAACAATCAGTTAAATCAGAACTCGAAAAATATTAAGTATTTTAAAAATTGCTGCAGTTCTGAAATGGAAATTTAACAGTGACAATATATTTTACCATCATACCCAAACACAGTAAATCTCACATTATTTATACTAGCAGATAACAATATGTCAGTTGAGTTGATATCTAGCTGACAGTCTAATCATACTACAGAAATTCATTCTGCTCATAAACACAGCTGTCCAATATAAAATGACAACATGAGAGTTTGATCAATGGTCAAAGCGTTTAAAAATAAGGGAAACAACCTTGACAGGGAAGGGCATATATTTAAGCAATGGATATTTGTTTAAAAAACTCTTTCCAGACAGATCAATATGTCACAGCACTTATGAATTCCTCACACTTCTCTGACATTTATTTTGGGAGAGTTGGAGGTACATGAAGAATGTAGAATAGTTAAGCAAGGTGATGTTTTTTCAACTTTCCACATCTACTGTTATCCAACCTAAGATGTAAACTTATTTGGAGTTGTTCTCAAATTGAAAATGAAATCTTTTAATTGCATCAAGATAAGTAGATATCTCATAATGACTCTTGGTTTGTTAGGTTAGGGGCAACTCACCCACAGTGTATCCTGATGCTTCTCTTATCAGGGTAAAACCAATTTCACTGCAAGTTGTTGTCTGCCTTTTTTATATATTCTTCATCAGAAACCATATTTAATGGAAATGCCCACGTTTAGCAGTTCCAGTAAAACAAGAAGTGAACTCTTTATTTCATGTAAATGGTCTATTAAGTATGGACAGTGTTTGTTTGTTTGTTTTTTAATTATAATAGAAAAGATTCATTTACATTACTGCTCAGTCAGCTTAAATAAATTCTGTTATTTAGGCACATCTTTGGTGAATAGTTTACCAAAGCAGGGCTAAATAGTTTTTATTGGTTATTTCTGATTTCCAGATAGTGGCTTGGCATTTTTTGTTTATTTGTTTTTTTTTTCCCAAAGGTACAATACAGATAATTTAAAAAAGAGGTATCAAATGACAGAGAAACAACATTTACTAACATACAGTACCAATGCATTTGGCTTGCGGCCATCTATTAGTGTAACTGCAGAACATCAAATACAACTTCCTACTTGGACCTAGTATTGCAGATGTCACTAGGGACCATGTGCAGTAAAGAACAAGCTTAACAATATCACCATTCTACATGTAAAACTCACTGAACGAACCAATGTTATGGAATAATGAGGCTAATCTGATGAAGCCAAAAAAATGAATTTAGTCTTATCTTTGCTGTTTTAAGGTTATAATCCATGTAAGGTAAAATATATCCACGTTGCTCCTGTAGTTCATTGTCCCGCTTCATAGATACTAAATTGATAGTCTGCACTTTTAGCTGTAGGTCTAAGTAAGATATTATTTCTTAATATATTGGCAATAACTAGTTCTGCAATAACTAGGCTAAGGGCTGGGCTGAGCTGAGGACAGAGATTTTAGCAAAATTAACCAACAGCTGTGTATAGGGTCTCATACAGCATACTTTAGAGTAGAATAAAACGGAAAGTTAAATAGCTTTTAACTAATTTAGAGCAATTGGAATATGTTCAAATCAATTCACACTGTGAATCCAACCAGGTAAATAAAACATGATTCAGCAAATGGATATTTTAATAAATAATTTGCTCAATTATAAATCAATTACCTTTTAGCTAATTTATTCTTCCCCCTGTGATTATTGCTGAAGGAATAGTTAAGTTAAAGACCACCTAGCTAGTTGTTACAGGTGTTAGTTATATTTTGGCAGTCAAATGTATTGAGATTATGGGGAAACACATACATTTTAACATTATATTGGTTTCCTGTAAAACTAGTTTAAAAGAACCTAAAAAGTTTGCTAGAAATCATTAATAAAAACTAAAGGTATATCACATCTACATATCTACTGAGACATGGAAGTGTACCTAAGCTGACATGCAAGTATTAGAAAAATATTTTTCATTAAAATGTAGGTATGGCAAGCTGCAAATTGCTAAAAAAAAGGTTTTCTGGTATTACAAAATACAGTGTATTTCTGCAACAGTAAAATGCCAAATGTAAATGTGATCTGGTGGTGGCAGCATCAGCGGGAAAGAACTCGATTGAGTTAATAAGATGAATATAGTATTGTAATATTTTTAATTAAATATTCAAGAAGGTTGAAAAGTCTACACTTAAAAATCCAGCTACCAAAACAAAAAAATTTGGTTTTCCCAATTTGACTGAGTTGAAGAGATTTTATAAAGTAGAATGAGCAACAAAATCCGGGCCAAAAAAAAAAAATTACTAACATGTCCTTAAAAAACGTGGAGCTTTATTTGGAGTCAAAGATAATTCTACACAAATTTTAGATGACTAGGTCCAAAGTGCATTGAATCCTGATGAGTTGTAATACATGATTTTGTGGTATAACAATTGTTTTGTTCATGATCACCTTTTTGAGGACCATGTTGTAAAACCACGAAACATCTACATTTACATGAGCAGCTTTCATCCATCAATGGAAAGAACATCAGCTGTGATCAATTCTCCCATACCTCTAGTGTCAGCGAAGCAATGCTCAGTTTGACTAAAACACTATAGTAAAGTTATTACTATAGTTGTCGCTGAAGAGGGTAAAACAAACAAAGAAAAAAATCAATGAGCAGATTAGTCCACAGACATTGAATAATGAAGGAGCTGCCAAGATGGAAAGTAGGCACAGATGAGGATTTTACAAGGGCTTAGCCCAGCTTCTAATTTGAAGCTGTAACCACTGGATTCATAAAGAATTTATAAAGAATTCTACTATAACTGTCATGTTTAGGTTTTTTAAGTGCCGAGCCCACATGCAGAACACCAAGACAAAAGAACTTTATCAGGTTTAAGATGTTTATTTTAAGAGATGAAACTGAGGAGCGAGGCGAGAGCCAGGTCCAGGGAGGAAACACCAGCTGAAGCAGACACTGGGAGAGAGAGCAGACTGATGAGTTCATGGCCAGTTGGAAAACTGAGTAGCTGAGCGTCTTAGAGTGAGTCTTACTGTTTAGAGATGGGTTCCAGGTATAGAAGGGAGGTTTCGGTTTCCAGGGTCTTTGCTTCCTGTGTGGGTCTAGGAGCGGCGGAGGAGTGCGGTGGGAAACGGACAGGTCGGCTCAAGATGGTCAGAGACTCCAGGAACAGTTTGGCTGCCAGTCGTGGACGTAGAGAATCCAGGAGAACAACGGAGAAGAGACACTGAGAGTTCGGGCATCCAGTGGGTAAACACCACAGCGTCACGAGGGAAAGTTTGCTCAGTAAAGAAGCCAGGAGCAGACGGCAATTCAGACTTCCAGGATAGCACCTGAAGGCAACAAGGAAAACACAAGGAGTTAGTTACTTGTGGGAACAAGTCAACAAAGAGATTCTAGGAGGTAAAAGTCAGGAGGCTCTGTGGTACCAAAAGCTGGCAAACACTCGGCTCCGACGGCTGGGCAGCAGTTCCTTCAGTGCAGAGAAGATGATGAGGCTGAGTGGAAACACCTGTGCCGCTGCGAGCCACACCACACTCCAACCGAACCTGGCGCCATCTGGTGGTGGAAAAGGAAAGGCGCACAGGAGAGCAAAGAAATCCCACACAGAATGGCAAAGAGCCCCGGATCATGACAATAACTCATTAGTGGTTGATTTTTATGTTTTCAGGAGCAAGTTTCAACCTTTCCAAAGCACTTTTTTTTTTTATTTGATTTGACACTGCTTATCTTTTCTGCTTCATTTGTGATTGGCAATAGACACAAAGCTAAAAAAAAAAATAAATACATAAATTTGCTACTTAGTAGTGATAGTGGGGGGGAAAATCTGCCCAATGGCTAAGGGAGTGCAAAAATACAAATATTTGTCAAATAAACATAGTTAACAAAATTTGTAAAAGTTATATCTCAATGGCCCTTCCCCTTATCCACCTTACTGGGGTGGACAGGTTTGAGTGTTCCACTTAACGTAGTAGCTATGCTGCTAAGGGCTCATGCCCCTAGTAGGTTCACCCAAGGCAGCCAGGTCCTAGGGGAGGAATCATAGAAAGTGCAGCCCGCGACCCCTTATAATAAGTACGATAAATGTTTCCTCGCCCGGAAGGGGGTCACCGGAGACCCACTCTGGGGATGGGTCTGGAGGTGGCGCACACTGGTGAGTGCCTGGTGGGCAGGCTTTTTCCCATGGAGCTCAGCTGGTCACAGACTGAAGATGATATATGGGTCCCATTTCCAATGAGTTAACCACCTAGTGTAGGGGCCAAGTAGAATAACATGAGCAGCCCAATGGTGGACTTTGTTGCTCTGAGTTTGATACTTCTGTTTGCAACTCCACATCTCTAGGCAGCAAAAACTCATCAAAGTGCTGCAGGCCACACAGAAAAGTAAACAAAGATGCTAATGCAATTGATATATGAATATGTATTAATATGATTTATTTAATGACTTTAGGTGCTGTTAAAAATCATATGGATGTGACGGGATGAAGTTTGGATGCGTTGGTGGAAAAACGCTAACAGATTTTTAAAATTTCCTGTTACATAGAGGACTAGAGGACTATACCAAAAGCAGAAAATCTGAGTCCAACACAGATCATCTATCCAACGCTAAAGGCATGTTTATGTTCTGTGTGGTTTCCTCAAAACAAATGAATGGAATTGATGATCATAAACTTGACATTTCACATACAAAAACTGGTAATGAGAAAATAAGAAAAGTGTGGTAAAAATAAAGAAAAATCTAAACTACTCAACTAGTTCATAAACTTTCAAGCAACATTGTATACTGTACGGAGTTTTTAATGTAGTCTTATAAAAAATATAAATTCAGTTTTGATTCATCAACTCATTGACTCGACAGCCATCCCCCACATCAAGTATGCACGTAGAGAGTGGAAAGGAAAACCCCCTTTTAACAGCAAGAAACCTCCAGCAGAACAATGCTCAGTGTGAGCACCCATCTACCGAGGCTGACTGGGGTTCAAGAAGACAGAAGCAGACATATAAAAAGAAGCAGAGATATGAAAGGTAACTGTCAGCTTCACAGGTGGCCCCGTCAAGGAAAGACATATTCAGGCAGATGGGCTCAGAGCCAGTTCCCATGCCAGAGAATGAAAGAGAGCACATAGTTAGTCACAACAAGAAAAACAGGAATTACACTGGAAAACAGACCAACATCTATAATCTAAGGTGTTCATGGCAGCAGTCCAGTCGACATTTCTTTCCAAGATGGCGCCACAGCCAAACAGTAACAGACCAGACAAAGTAACTATAATGAGAAAAAAACAGAGAGAGCATAAAGTTAGAGGTCAAACTAACAAATACTGCAGAATGGGAGAACCGAGACAGAATTGTTGTAATATTTCAATTAATAAATTAATTATTCCCCCTGGTAGGGAAGGTAAATGTGTTATTTAATCAGATATTTTTTAAACTGTCATATATTGTTTGGGAACACATGCCCTATCGGCTGTGTGTTAGAACAAACAAACTAAAGTGTGAATTGAGCTCAAATTATGGTCAGAGAATTCTGCAAATCTATGGAATAAATTCACTACAACTTCTATTCAAAATATGAGTTTATTTACAAAAATAATTTAGCTTCAATTAAAACATAGTTCAGTGTAACAGTCTTGACTAAAAACTAGTGAAGCTCAACTAAAACGAAGCTGCTATGTACAAAGAAGAAGGAAAACCATAATCAATGAGACCATGCAATGATATCACAGTTTAGCATGGGTTTTATGTCTAAGAAACAAAGTTTATCTTGGAATGTGATCAAATTAGCTTATTAGGCCACACAAGGTTTTATTAAATTATTTGCTTTATCAGAAAACAATAACCTTAAGTTAACTGTTTCTTAATCTTATTTGACTGAGCTTGCAGTTATCAGAAATGACGATTTCATTACTTTTTCATTACTCTTACAATTAATTTTGATTATAATTTGGTCATCAAAATCTAATGAGTATATGAGAAAGCACATGATCGTTAAAATTATACAAGTGTTTAAACCTTTAGTGAAATGAAGCTTGTTCTAACTTTATAACAGCTCAAAACATATTACTCTAGCATGGCGTACCATGTGATACTTCTTGTTAGCTTTATTTTAAACTAGAAATTCTTTCCCTAACTCCTGGTGCCAGATCTTCACACCTGTGTGGTTCCATTTGGAAGTCACTTTGCAGCAGCTCACAGCAGAGAGCGGTTCCTTTGTGCCACGTGCCACACACCAAAGGAAGCTCTCTTTATCCGCTCTGTTCATCTGGTTTTCCTGAAGCTCAAAGAGGAATGTTGCAAACTGTTTTGCAGCAGTTCAGTTCTGAAATGTCTCCCATGACGACTTAGCTTCGGTCCTCAGGACATCTGAGTCTCTAACCTGGCTTTCAATGTTGGTGACTCTTTCAAGGTGAGTCTCCCAGGGTAGCTTCACGGAAAGAGAAATGTGTGTGGGGACTTTTCTTTGCAGTTCACACAGTGGAGTTTCAAGGCACATCCCAATGGGCTGCAGAAATGAATTCCAGAAAAGTCCAGAGCAGCACAGTGAGGCAATCTGCACCTCCTGTCCCACTGAAAATGTTCAAAGATGAAACATGGACATTGGTCCTCAATGTCCAAACTTATTATCATGGTTTTATAGCACAACAAAATGAAGCAGAATATCATTTATTACTATGTGGTAATATGCGTACTAGGGGTTGAACGACTACATATTTTTTAAGGTCGACTACATCATGATAATAGTCGAGTCGATGTCGACTAGT
>JAUZNJ010035680.1:0-12154 GCA_034780135.1 Jordanella pulchra
TAGTTTTTTTTGAAATAGTGAATGAATGCAGTTTAAAACAATTAATAACAGGCAATGTCAAACAAGGTTTTTAACCTCGTTTTAAATAAACTCAAGGTAGGGACAGTCTTACAATGAGCAGCTTATTGGAGAGTGTTGGAGCATAAAAACTAAAAGCTGCTTCTTCATGTTTAGTTCTGATTCTTGGAGTAGTTAGGTTTAATTCTGATGATCTTGAAGGTCTGGAAGGTATATATGGTTGAAAAAGATCAGGAAAGTAGTCTGGGTTTCTATTATGGAGTGCTTTTTAAATTTTAAGGATATTTTAAATTCTATTATTTGAGCAACAGGAAGCCAATGTAGGGATCTAGCAGTAGACAAATAGTGGTAGACATAAATTGGTAGACTCCTAAATAGATATAAAATGTAAGAAACCTAACTTAAACTTTCCAATTACCAATAATATATTTTTTCTACTGGGCTTAATAGAACATATCTCTTGAAGCAGGTCATAAATCCCCTGACATCCTTTTTATCTACTTCTCTTTAAAAGGGATTTGTCTTTCAAAGTTAAATATTATTTTTTTCTTTAACTTACCACTAGAGGTCACAATTTGGTCATTTTCTGAGTACAATGTGGAGGAAAGCTTTGATTTGACATGGAGAGAAAAAGTGCAAAGACTGTAAAGGTACAACTGCATGTAAGCTGATACTTTTTCTGGCTTAAATATACAGAAACAACCTAAGAAAACATTTTAACTAATTTGACTGTACGATCTGATTGAATTGTTTCTATAATGTGCCTTGAGACAACATGTCTTGTAACTTGGAACTATATAAATAAAGTGATTTGAATTAGGTTTGTGTTTTGCAGGAGAGCCTATTTTATTGTTAGTTTCTTGATAATATTTGAATAATTTGTATAAAAGCAAAAGAAAAAGGAAAATAATTTAAGAGGTTTACTTCATTTCATGTTCTAAATGTGGCAGATTTAGCTTCATTCCTTGTCTGATTGAAGATCTGATAGGCAAAAATTGATAATAAACTTAATTTTTCATATTTTGTGTCCATTTATTTTATTTTAAGATTAAAACTGAATAAGCATTTTCAGGGGTTGACCAAACTTCAGTGATATGGAATGTGCTGTTTGTTTGTTGTATCTAGAAATAGAACTCTATAGATATACGTTTTTTAATCTTATTTTTTAGTTTGTTTTTGTTGTATTTTCTATTCATTTTTTATTGAAAAAGACTTGTTTGCTTTGCATCAGTTCTTTTTAGATTTCATCTACACACCCTGCATGTTCAGTATTTTTATTAATGTTTGAAACTTAACCTTTATGACATCTAGAAAGTGGCTGAACTTAATCAAGCGGGCACAATCAAAAGTTGGCATGTATAACCACTAGAGGGCAATGTGGTCACATGAATAAGTGCTTCGGTGCTTGAAGATAAACCTGCTTTATAGGCTACAGTAACCCTGTGATCTATGGAGTAATGGATGTAGATTGGTACTATTATCTTGTTATTGCCCCTCATTTCGGCTCATCTTTCTTTGAAGATCAAAGTGTTGAAGTGCCTCTGTGAGTTCCGACACTGATAAAACCGGAGTAACCTTCGATAAAACCAACTGTTCACTCTGAACATCCCCCTTGCTTGACCCCCTTTTTGGCCTTGCCAGTGGTAACATTGTTGAATCAACAATCCAGACTTCATGTTTTTACGACTCCTTACACATAGTTAGCTAGAATAATTTTAACAAAGCTTAGATTTCTAAAAGAAATGAAACTACAAAAATTAGTCACAACATCCATCAGCCAGTATTTGTTTTAGAATTGCTGCATTGATTTTATACTAGCTTTGCTCCACCTCGGTGAAACTCAGTATGAATGAATGTAACTGAGATACAGGTGACTTTGTTAAAGAGCAGGTGTGGCAGCCTGTGATTGGGTGGCAGCATAAATCCTAATCAGGTGATACGGCTCAGTTCCCACAGTGGCAATCTATAAATGACTTAGTGCTGATTTGAATACAAAAATAGTTCGCAATTGCGCTTTTCTCGTTTTAAATGAAAATCGTATTCAAGCAAAAAATGACACAAATCTCTTAAAATTCTGTTCAGATATACAGTTAAATTCAATAAAATGGAAATTCTGCTTTAATGAGGCTAATTTGTCAGTTTAATAGTAACTTTTAAAAATTCAAAAAGTTAAGCAGGTTTTAAATATACATTTAATAAAGCCCATGTCTGTGCATTGAAATGTTTTTTTGTTGGTCAGATTTTATATTCTAGTCTTAAAGGATGTGTTTTAATTAGCGATAGGCAGAAAATCCTCATAATTAAAACTTAAATAACCTAAAAATCATCAGTTTCAATGGAATTATTCTATAGTATTTTTCAATTAGTTTAAATAAATTAGTTGAATAAGATAAAACTTTTTAAAATGAAATTTATAATGAAATGTTTTGAACATTAGTATTTTCATGTTTACAGATCAAGCACGTACAAATATTTATTGCTACCATTTAGGATGTTTACTGTTTAGTTAGCTGGTTCACAGATGGCCACTTCCTATGATTGTTCGGTTTAATCTGCTTTCTGCTAATCTATGAACTTTAAAGAAGTCCAATTTAATATTATGTAATTCTTCGGGTTTTTGCAAGTCAGCGATTTTGGGAAATAATTTCACAAGAATAGGCTTTAATATTAAGGGTTTGTGAATAATGCCGAGTTTATGCCTATACATTGAATTTCCACTATTTTTTAAGAAAAAGTATGTGGAAAAAAGAATCTCCTCTAGAGTTTGCTGGAGTGCCCTACAGAAATGTAGCTCTTCTTGGTTGATAGTGTTTCTCTGAACCAAAAAATAAGCATAATCCAAAAAACACAAAACAGAAGCCATATATTGCTTTTCTTTAATAGACAATTGGCACAAAGGCAATATTAATTAAATGAGTCAAACTGCTCTTCTCTTCTATATTGATTAAAGATTTTTTCAAAACCATAGTTTGGATTTGTAAAGCCTTTTTATAAAACGGGAAATTAAAATTTAAAAAGTAAGATACAGTAAAATTGTTTCTTCCCTTATTTTCTGAACCTTGTGCTTTTTATCAAAAGGACATAAGGAGGGATTTGCCTAGGGCAACCTAAATGCAACAGTCACTACTAGCCTCTTCATATCTGTGCTTTCCATGGCCTGTTCTGCTGAGGCAAAGGTGGAATTCCAACAGGTTCCTTATCAGAACCACTGTTATCTACTTCTGGTATAATTATTTGTTTGTTTCCTATTTAGCCACATTGAAACTCTTTTCACACTTTACCTCCAGAAATCATCTGTCTCTCAAATTCCTTTTCCTTTATTAAACAATGAGTGAAATCCTTCATCAGCTTTTGATAACAGCTACTGCCGATTAGTGGAGCTGACAACCTGACTGGGCCTGTTCTGAGCAGACAGACGGGTACTGTCATAACTCCAAGAGGAGATCTATGCACCCACCCCCTCCCTTGAGCTGTGTGCAGAAGACTATCTGTGGAGGCAGATTTTTTTAAGGTGGAGCTGTATTCGAGATACAGACGAGGAAGTCTGCAATGTATTTTTACCTCCATGTCTGTCTAGCAATTGGCTTGGTTAGATCTGTGTCTACTGTCTGAGTTAATCATTGATACTGGACTTTGTTGTTACTCTGAACTTTGTAGGTGGGCAAAGCTTCAGGAAAACATTTGTTCATTAACTGCGTGTTTTATATTTTCAGCCTCAGAATGGAGGCTCTTGCATTACCCATGTTTTGCAGCTGTGCAATAAAGCGTCACACGGTGAGCCTTTCTCCCCAAGCATTTATTATCGCTCTGCGTCTTTGCTCCCTGCAGTCGATGTTAACAGGGTGTTGTTAGCAGCAGCCGCTCCTTTACAGTCTTTTCCTACAGTATGCATTGCACTTTTTCATCTTTCTACTGAGGTCGCCTCCACTTTAAAAGAGGCAATTAGAAACTAGGAGTCACCTCTGAACAATGAAAAATTATGTCTTTTCCATCTGCTGCTTTCCTCAAGCCTTAATGGCTCTCAATCAGCAGCAGGGCTAAATGCGGTTCACGTGTGTAGTTACATTAGCAGCTGTAGAAAAAAGAAGTCTGCAGGTCGATCTGTTGTGTTGTTTCAGTCGACAAATGTTAAGTCATAAAAGAATGAGTTTAACAATACTGCATGCATGGAGAGTTTTCACTGTAGTAAGAGGAGAGGAGTTGGAATCAGGTGGGTACGTGTGTGTTCCTCTAGTGGTTTAGAAAGGCAGCTTTCCCCTAATGTAAACTATGCTTAGCCTCTTTCAGACATCTGTGTCATTCTTTCTCTCTCACAAGCACAAACACACATGCACATTTCTATACAACTCTACTTTGTGTAACTTGGTAAGTCTATTGTGTAGATATTTTAGTAAGGACAGTGTTACTTGGATTAGTATTAATGCAACTCAAATGGAGAAATGTGATTTTGTTGTTTTAAGTTACTTCTGAAAGTTTGAACTCTGATCCAGGCGGCTTTGACCAGCCTGAAGTCACTCAGGTGAGACTTGACTTTTCCAGCCCTCCCAGAACCGTGGCGCCATGCAGCTGACTAACCGGCTCTGAGCTCTGGAAGGCTAGGTCTGGTTGAAAGGAGGAGAGCCAGAAAGGGGATTGTTCTAAAAAAACTTTTTTGGAAAATGTGAGTTAGGTGGTTGGGGACCTGGTGGCTACAGATTGCAAGTTTTCCTCAAGCCAGCTGCCAGCTTATCAACTTTAATGATGTGAGAGCGATGGCCAGTCCCTCTGCCCCCTGAGTTTCTGTGTCCTTTTTGCCTGCCAAAGCAATAGGAATGGTAACGGCGCACCAATAAAGCTCCACATGGTACTGATTGAGAGGTATTGCTCTTTTTCATAAGAAATATGTTTTTTTAAAGACAGAACCAATTTCTAATTTTACAAAAAAAATCTATTTTAAATGATTAAAACTGTGGTTTACTGTAAACTAGTTGTCTACTCACGAGCGGGTTACTGGTATAGAGGGCAGTTTCCTAACTGCTCAGATCTTTTATCATCCTGGTCTTACGCTTTAAAGTTCATAAGAAAAAAAAAATTGCGTATGTGCTGGGAAAACAAACACTGTTCCGTCCCTTGGAATGGTTAAATGTCTATTTACAGACAATGTAAATAAAATCCGATTCTGCTTGGTGTGATCTTAAAAAAAAACATGTCTACAAGGATATTCAATATGTACCTCCAAAAACCTGCAGGTATAACTGCAGCACAATGTGGCTCCAAAAAATATGGACTGAGGGGCTGAATGCAAATACAACATTGTTTGGATTTGTATTTATTTTGTATAATCTCATCTTCTTTTGGCATCTTAATTATGCACCACTTTTTGCCAGTCCCTCCCCAACAGAGTTTGAATAAATTTTGGTCCCAGTCATGTAAAAAAAGGGAAAAAACAGAAAACAACATCAGGGTTGTTATAGAGGTCGTTAAGCAGGGTCAGCAGCCTGGTATCAACATGCATTAAGATATCAGCATGGTCCTGATTAGCCGAAGCTACTTGGATATTTGCCGCAGTTGTGTAATGTTTCTGTTTAAGTGGGCGAGTGAGTGCAATGCATGCTGTAAGGCCACCGTGCTAATCACCTAACCCTAGTTTTATTGTCCTTTGCAATGTTGCAATGATGGTGAGGGGATGCAAACACAGCAACTTCATACTTAGATTTAAGAATATCTTTTACATATTATTTACTATGCTCCCTTTATGATGTATTCTTGTGTTAAACCTTGTTTCAGTGTAACTGGATTTGCTGCTTAGATGCCAGTAATGTTTTGCACATTTTCTGAAGAACTGCCTTCACCTATGTTGTACAGTGTGGCAATCATGTTTGCCGAGGTCATAAAGAATCAACAAGAACTATAAAAACACCTCATGATGTCTGGGTTTCTGTGAGCAGGCTATTAAGCTGTAAATCCATATTGTAAAATCCTTGATTGGCCTGATACTGTTGAGGAGAGTGCAGCAAAGATGAAAAGAAACTGCTTTGCCATACTTTCATAATCCTCGACTGGGCTTGGTTTTTACCGGTAAGTACACAGGAAGATTCTTTGAATTCCCCGGCTTCACACCCATGCTCTAGTTTGCCACCAGCTTCTTGCTGCAAGTGTGCTTGTTGATAGCACGTTTGACGTCATTGAGAGTTCAATTAGTTCTTTAAATACATGCCTCGTTAGTTTTGCCATTGCATTTTGATGACATGTTACAAGTTTTATGCTGGAGGAACTGTATTCAGGAATGTGTATTTTTAACCTCACAGAGGTTTGACCAGCATTCTGCTCCTGTGTAGGTGGGCCATATCACATGCTATGCCCACCACAGTGGTTTGGATGAACTGCTCCTCTGCTGTTCCTTTTGTCCTTCATCTCTTCTATCTATCTTTCTATAATTGTGTCCCAGACCCAGACATGTTCATAAATAAACAGGCTTTTTCCCTCTTCAGCCAGACCCAAGCCATGTTTATGTTCAGGCCTATGCTAGAAAAGGGGGCCATCTGGACCACTGGGTCTGCCTCACCACCTTCTCCTTGAGTTCAGGTGGAATCAAGATGTGGAGTTAGAGTTTGCTTAACAATTGGACACAGCCTTAATACAAATACTGTAAGATCTGGAAGATGTCCTTTTTTTGGAAAATTTATTGAGGATTAAATAACTCTCAACCTTGGTGAACTGTTATTGTTTTTGAACATCAGCATGTGTTTAAAAGGAGGAAAAAAAAGGACCACATGCCAAAAGTATTAACAACCGTTGAGTGTTTGTTCATTGTGCATTACAAAAATATAATGTTGTTAACGTTTTAAGTTGCAAGATAGCACAGACAAGTAAAAATTCTGGAAAGAAGAAAAAATCAATTCAGGGTTTTTGATATCAATGTAGTTAAAAGTGTGGTGTACAGCTGTATTGAGTGCCTAGGTTTCAGTATATTATAGAACCTACAGTGACCAAGAGGTGGAAATGATATTCAAATATATACTTGCCCAGCGTATACGAAAAGTACTGAAAAGATGAAATTAGTCCTACAAACACAAAAATGACACTAAGCAAAAACAATAGACAAACACACAGAACACGTGCAAAGAACAAAGGCTATTAAGAAGAATTGCTGCAGTCACAAAAAATGGAGAGAAGCAAACTGCAACCTCTGCTATGAACACAAAAATGCTGCAAACACATAAATGATGCCAACACAAAAACACACACACAAAGGAAGTTGGTTTTACAACTAACAAAAACAATTGCAAGTTATTATTATGAAAACCTGCAAACTAGCTATGAATGATAGTAATGCTCCAGAACACTAGTGGTAGACAATCATCAATTAATACAGAACCAGTCATCTGACAATAGTGTCGGACGCAGGAGTTTGCCCTGCAATCAAAGGGTTGACGGTTCAAGCCCCAGCTCAGTGTTGTTGTGTGTTTTGGTAATAAACTTCACCCCCATTGCCTACTGATGGTGGTCAGAGGGCAGTGCCTGTGTACTGTAGCTTCGCCCCTGTCAGTGAGCCCCAGGGAAGCTGTGGTTATAATGTAGCTTTGCCATCATCAGTGAGTGCTTGATTGGGTGAATGACTGAATGTAGTGTAAAGTGCTTTGGTGAAGTCTCCTGACTTTCAAAGCGCTATATAAGTACAGGTCATTTACCAGACCAGAGACACTAAAAATTGTTTTAGGACCATATCTCTTGCCAGAAAAGCATTAAAGTAACACCACCTGGAGGATATTAGGAGATAAGAAAGAACAGTTTCCCTTTGAATCTTTATTAACCTTATATGGTCAAACTTAATCTCTCTGACCATCTCATTTATGCCTTTACAGATCCCATCCCATTAGTTGCTGATCACTGGCCCTGAGTGGTCTGCTCTCTATTATGTAGCGCTAGTTTGCAGCTTTTTAACTTGCAGTTGTCTTTATTTGCAGCATTGCATTGAACCTTGCATTTGTTGCTGTGTGTTTATTTTCCAAAATTAGAATTCTACTGTGCCATGATTTATTGTTTTTTTGGTATCTTCATTGATGCATTGCCGCATGTTTAGGGTTGTTTTCCCGTGGCAAGGTTCACCACCACTTCAATTGAAAGTCATTCTCTATCTCTATTTTTTTCTTCTGGAATGATCTCTAATTTAGCTACAGATATCACATGTGACCAACTCTGTTATCCCTGCTGAAGAAAAGGATTTCCACTCAATGATGCTGTCACTACTATGCCATATATTTTTAGATATTGCATATTATTGAAATTGCAAAGTCTGTATTTTGTATCTTTCATTACACCATTATGTGCATTTGTTCTTTTTTTTGTCTTTCACATAAAAGCCCAATAAAGTGCAGATTGTGGATATAATGTGATAAAATATGAAAAGCTTTAAAACATGAATACTTTGATATTAGTATGAGATATGAGCCAAATGATATGAGAAACGTGTAAACCACAGTTTACATTTGTGTTTTCTAAATGCATTGCTAAGTTACATTGTGACATTTCATGGGGATTCACAATGTGCCCAAACATGCTTTGTTTTCAAAATTGCACCAGAGCACAAGTTGTTCTTTTCAATCAGTGGCAGCTTAATTGTCTAGTTCCTGCAAGCTGTTAGAGAAAGTGAGTGAGATTTGTCAAGACAGACAGTAGAGGAGATTTCTAGTTTATTTACATTAGCTGGATGTGGTCTCCTGGTCTTTATTTCATTTGGTTCAGGAGCTGGGCTATTAAAACTAATGAACACTTATTACCCCGAGCTGGATTCTGAGCTCTTTGCTAAACATCCCTTCTATAGCTGTTTGTTTTACTTCTACCTGATTATTCAAACAGAGTGGTAAAACATGTGGGCAAGCTTTTAGCCCCTGGTCTTTACAGGTAGCTCCATAAATAGTGTGATCTATGATATGTGATTGGACAGCTGGAAGATTTATGTGTGCAAACACAGAAGGGCATCACTTTTTCTTTTTTTCCTGGCCATCTTGAAGCTTGCAGGTTTCTGCTTGGCCATTGTTGGAAAACAGAATGGTGAATCTAAAATTGTGTGACCTTTGCCTTGTGAAGAATGATGGTATTTACTAGTGCCATATTATCCAGACATCTGCTTTCCAAATGTGCGCTGCACATAGAACCTATAATTTATCAGGTGTCTTGGTTTAAATTTGCATCAGAATTAGAGATGAACCAATCAGTGCTTTATAGTTTAATTTTAATCTTGGCTTTTGTAACCCTTTGTCCTACTGAAACTGACTTTAAATCTTCATCATTCTGCAAAGAATTCTACACTAAAGAGTGTTGTTTTTTTAGCACGAGCTGGTAGCAATTTTGAACATATTTACCTTCATGTGGGCTGTTAGCTTAGTGTTTTATATCACTTTAAGCAGCTTTTAGGGTGCCACCTCAATCATTGCAAGATGGAAAGTCCAGCTGCGAGAGTTTCAATCATTTTACCTCTATTAAATTGTTCAAGAGGTCAAACATCTAATAGTGTAATTGTGAACTTTTTGTTGAAATCAAAATAAATAAATTGATGTGTTTTTCTGAAAGTGATGCAGAGGAGGAAAATAAAAGCAATGGTAAATTTGAGAATCCATTTTTTTGTTAGAGAAGCATCACCTCTTCACCTCTGAGCAGGAAGCATGTCAGCCCTTTTTTGTTTGTTAAATGAAACCTTATACAGTCAAATTAAATGCTGGAACTTCATGTGCTGGTATATCTGGGTCAGAGCAACATTTCTAACACTCTTGTATTACATTTCACTTAACATGGTATCATTGTAAAAATCTGTAATTAAATCTAAAGCGCAAGGCACCACACCTATAAATCTAGCACTATTATAAAGGCCTGTGCTGGCTTGATATCTGGACTCCACCTCCATCACTGCTACAGCTGGCAGCCGGTGACTGTTCGTGTGTGTACCCAGGCTTTACACTATATCTGTCCCTGTTGTGCTTAGTCACTTCTACCACCTTTTGCTCTAAAGAGTTTGGGGGATCTCATAACAGTTTGAAACCTTTTATAACCTTCTTCCTTTTACAGAATATCCCAAGCCTTGACAGAAGTTTAGCATATAATGAAAGGAAAAGATTAGAGCATTAAACTGTAATGTTTGGAAAACATATTTAACCATTAAATAGACCCTGGATAGCGCTATAGCTTAAAGAAACACAGCAAGAAGAATGTAGGCAATGCCTGGGAAAAATTAAAGACAGACAATGTTTGAAGACAGTTTTAGGCCTTCAGAATGTGTTAATGTATCTTCTGGTGGAGGAAGTCCTGAATCCTCACTGCAGGGGCCTTCCTCTGTTCTCCTTACCAATGAGGGTGCCTCTGAAGTGCTTGATAGGGCACCTTTTTCTTGGAACCCTCACAAAGTCTTCCATCCTCCCTCCGGAAAACATCTGAAGATGTATTTTTTTGACCAGAGAATAAATGACAGAGGTAATCCTTTGGAGTCTTACAACCCCCAGCTGACCGTTTACTTCCTCTTTGTGTTTTGCTTTCCTCTGCTTTTTCTTTTTTACCTCCCCCTCTCATCAGATTATACGTTCTCGCATAGAGCAGTCAATTAAGGGAGCTTAGTTGATAGAAAACGAGATCTATTGGATGCAAGGAATGTGTGAGAGTGAGTGGGGAAAAAAGAGGGGGTTGTGACTGACCCTCCAAGTGCTGAAAGGAGGGAAAGTGAGCTTTTTGTGGAATTTGCGTCCTGAAGGTCGGAAACACGCATTCGAACAGCGGATTAAAAGCTGTCTGAAAATCCTGCATCCCTAGTTCAGTTTTTTGTTGGACAAATTTCTGAGATGTGGGATTATAGACGTCATCATATAATAATTCTGTAACTGTAACATTGCAGAGCAATGAGCATTCCTTAGCTTCTCATTAATGCAGTAAAAAGGCAACATGCTGTACAGATCGTACAAAGTGAAGGAAATTTCTGATCTACTTAGAAAGATTACATAGAAATAGCCCAGAGTAATACTGACAGGATTAACTAATCTTTAGAAGTACAGTTTAAAAGCTTAATCAAATCCTGTTTCAAGTCAGTGACGTGTTTTATGGAACTATATGTGTTGAGCAGTTGAGGACTTTTAACTTTGTTATTAGGCAACTTTGATAAAAAACATACAATGCCTTGAGAGAATTACACAAAAGGTCTAAGCAGGTAGGTTTATGAATTGATTTCTCAAGTTTTGGTCATTTCACAGCATAGTTCAATCCATCACCTGAAATGGAAACAGGAAAATTAAGCCAATGCAAACTTAAAAGCCTTTGTAGGATTGCAAACTAACAAACCATGGAAGAAAAGCAGTGGATTAAAAAGCCCATCAGATCTCTGGGTGTCAGACTTTCTCCATTCAGTCTGACTAAACTTTAGCTATTTTGAGAAGAAGCTTGGGGAATTGTAGCTTTTAACACGTAAAGCTGGTAGAGGCATGCTTCATTTAGGTTTTTTTAGTAACAAATTAAGCATTTTGTATTTACAGCATTAACTAAGAATATAATGCATTGAAGTTGAAGGTATTTCAAAGTGTTAGAATACTTTTCCAAAACAGTGTACTTGTGTAGATTTTTATAACATCTGTAGTTTTCTGTATTTCGGGTTGTAATAAAATAGCGCTGATATTTGCTCCTACTCTTAGAAATATATACTTTTCATACCTTTTAGGTCTAATCTTTTAAGCCAAATGAGTAGCAGGACATTTCTGCTGTGGACTTCGAAAACCAGCTTGAGGTAAAAGATACAAATTCTGTGTACAAAACATACAGGGGATGTGCTTTGGGACAGACTCAACACTGTGCCATTTGGAGCGGAGAGACGAGGTGAAGGAGAGGGAAGGGTGGGGGGTAATTGCCACATTAAGGAGAAGGAATTCAAAATAAATTTAATCTCCCAATCCCTTTTGCCCTTCCCCTAAGAGTTTTACAGTGTGCATGTTCTGTCTTGTTATGGTACACAAGCAGAGTACTGAGAGGGAGAAACTGAGATGTTGAAGAAGTTTGAGGTTCTGGCAATCTGGCTTCACTAGCATGAACTTTTGTTTGAATGTTCATGCTGACAGGAGCAACCTAATGTGTAAAATATTCAAATATTTTATTGTAGATTGCTTGTATATATGTATATTTATAT
>JAUZNJ010035681.1:0-12153 GCA_034780135.1 Jordanella pulchra
AAGATATTAGTTTTGCTAACTCTGAGAGTTCAACTGGATCAAAACAGTCAAAACTAGGTTCAGGTTCTATAGTTACCTCAGATGCAGCATCACCTTCTGTACATAAACCAATCATATTTTTTGAGTAGTGCCAATGATCTTATTTATCTTTTGATAAAAGATAAATACAATTTCACATAAAAATAGTCTTCTTTTAATTAAAACCTCAAAACATGAAATAATTTCCTTTAATATTCAGAAACACATTCTGACTTCTGTTAAATGAAATACAATATATATAATAAAAAAACTCTAATATAAACTAACTAAACAACACATAAAAAAGTGAACTTGAATGGTGCTGATCACATAGTTTATTTCCTTTTTGTTGCTCATTTGAAAATTGTATGGATGTCATAACACAAACCAGTACCTTTTCCTAAAAGCAAACAGACACTAAAAGTGAAATTTCTAAGGATCACTAGACATTTGTTGTATCTGTAGCCTAGTTTATTCGTTAGTACTGTAAAGCAATGTGAGTTTAAAGTAGGATCAAAATGAAGTCAAGAACTAGAGGGAACCATGGTAGAGGGTTAAAAAGTAAAGATACAAAACCTACAGATAGTCAATGATGAGAAAGGGACATGAAGTAGAAAAGAATCAGGCAAGTAGCTAAAAAAGGGCAAAGTGAGAGTAGGGAACTGATGGAATGAGACTAATTGATTTCATGAAAGCTGAACTAAGACAAATACATTCACAAATCAACGTTAAAGACTAGCACTGTTTTATGAGAGTAAATAAAGTACACAGAGAACAGAAAACTAAATGTAGTAAAGAACAGAGCATGAAGAAATAAACCTATATGGAAAAACCTTGATGACCATAAAAAAAAAAAACAATCCTTCATAAGCAAACACAAAAGAAAACCAAAAAGAAATCACATGTGGATCGTGGCAGGTAGAGATTTTCACTGTTGCGGAATTAGCTTTGTTATTCAAACATAATAATTTATATGTTCTATAAATGGATAGATTTTTATCCTGTTTAGACCCTTCTGTATTTGTTACCACCCTGACTTATAATGTAAACAGGAACCTAGAAATACATAATCTATCTGCATCCACAGCTTATCTTATTCTTTCCAGTTTGAAGAATACTAAAGAAATATCTGACTTTTTCTCTTATCATTTTTATATACCAGGGAAATTCTGATCAACTGCCTCATTTCTTGCTGAATTAAGACAAAAAGCTGGCAGGAAGCAGGCAATAAGGTAGCAAATGTTTACTGATAAGAATACAAGAGGATCTGACAATGACTGGAAAATCTGGGGTTTATATATAAACAGGAAGAGGCCGGTTACTAAACAGGAGAGACTGATTAATGTGACAGAATACACTTTAAGAGAAAATAAGCCATCAAAATATGCAGAGTAAGTCCCAGGGATATGGAGCTATATCAAAGCATGAACGTATTTATGGAACAAAAATCTGTTTAAACTGAACTCATTACCCAATGAATCATTAGTGTGAATTAAAGCATAAAAACAAGAAAGCTTCACTTAAGTTTATTGAAAATACTTTGAGTAGCACATTTGTACCACATTTTTCCTTCGAAAAAAGGCAGGGATTATGCTACTGCAAAAAAAATGTGTTTTGTTACAGTAGCTGTTTCTCACAAGTTTATTGTGAATAAATGAATAGTGGTTTTTTTTTGTTCTATTTTTTTCTGTATTTGATACTGTCACAACATTTCAGGTTATAGCTTTGAAGTGAGTGCTGGCAGGGTAATTCACAGCACCAGAAACAAAGCAAAGTGCCCCTGCAGCGCTGCCCAGAGCAAAGCCAAACCACACGGCTTCTTTAATTCATTACCTCTCAAAACACTTAGAGGAGTTTAAAAGGAAAAGATGAAAAAAAGAGGCAGATCCTAACGACAGATGAAAGCAACCAAAGGGAAAGAGAATTTAAGACCATTGATGGACTTTGGAGATTAAAAGTTACCTCTCCTGTTTGCTGTCGGTTGTCTTTCAGCTTGGTTGGACTGAAAGATTGATTGACATTTAAAGCCCTTGTTGAAACAGTAAGATGCTACAAGTTTACACAGGGACTCTTAAAAGCTGCGTTTCTCTTTGCTGGCTTCTGTGTATTTTAATCTGTTAAAATCTGAAATCTGGCCCCAGAGGTTTGATCTTTGTTGTTTTCTCTTTTTTTTAAATGGTACTACAGCAAATAAACAACTTGCGTTAAGATTTGTCCCTCTCCATTTAAGCTAAATCATTCTCTTGAATGCATACTTCATGTCAACCTTTTGAATCTCTTTAGTGTGTAGCTGTCTGAAGGCAAAAGCTCCTGCAGGGGTCATGTTGTCTTTAAGGGTCTTTTAGGGTTAAAGTAAACAAGAGTGTCAGTTAACCTGAAATTCCATGAGCTCTACCTCTTTGTTGTATATCTAGAGTAGCTTTTATAAATCATATTCTCTCTTTAAATGGGTTATTAATGGGAACACACTACTGTTGCTGTAAGGAAAAAGTGCAAGAAGAAGCTGAATATAAATCACGGAGATATAAAATAAAAAGTGCAGGGCTCACTAGATGTGCGGTTAACATTCCCACGTTTTAATCAGTCTACCAGATACCATGCAGAGGAGTTTAGTTGAGATAAACAACCTTTTTGAATAAATAACACATAATTTTGTGCAACATTTTTGGAAAATACACAAGAACTGATTTGTTTCTGCTGGTTTTATTATATTTTTTTCTCAATTTCATTTTATAAATGCAATAATGCCATATCTTATTTGTTTTAGGAGGAAAATAATAACTTTAAGTTTAGACGAGAATGATCTTACAATTATTATTAGTTTATAATTAACCCCAAGATTATTCACACCACTGGTGTATTGAGATTAAAATAAACCTTTAGTTTCACTAAGAGGTTTATTTTGACTAAAAGTAATGGTGACCTTTAAGAGTGCCAGGCTCAACTTCTACCAGATATCCTGTGGGAAGAGCTCAAGATTAGAGCGATGCCAGTGAGTTCCTCCAAATCCCAGACACTTGACACATATTCTATCAATGAATAAATGGAAATGCGTGAAAAGGGAATCGACAGTAAGTATGATAATGCAACATTTTTATACAGTTTAATCTAATCATATTTTTTTTGTTCTTATAGTTCTAAATCTAAATATGCCAAGAGTATTTAAAAGTTAGAACTTTTGAGTGAAACAAAAAAGTGTGAGACATCACAATAATATTATTTTTTTATTATTTAAAATGCCCCTCTGTAGAGGCAGTAGAGGTTTTTTAAACCTAAATTACAGTTTGATAAACATCTTGGAGTTTTTGTGTCTCCTTTCGGTATAGTCACAGTACAACAACAGAATCAAGCTAATTTGAAAAAAACTGTTGTCCAATATATTTCACTCAAGTAGAAAATAATTATTGCAAGAACAAATATAAAAAAATAACCCCCAATCAGTGCTTTATGAGATAAAATTATGTCTTGATAAAAAAAAAATCTAGCTGTCTACTTTAGGTTGATGTTGCTCCAATGGGCGACCAGGCTGTTCTTCTCATAGGTATAAAAGGTTCTGTATTACTAAGCTATGGTAAAATACAAACCATACGATGTACTGGAAAGTACAAGGCTGCAGACTAAGTAGGTCAGGTAATGTTGTTTCGAATTATGAAATGGACTGTAACTGGACTACTGCATGCAGTTGTTACAGCTGAAAACGGATAACTCAAGCAAGACTAGACAAGCCCCCATTCATTGTGCTTTCTACACTTAAGTGTGGTTGGAAACCATTTATTAGTCGGTCTAATTGGTAGAAAGTCACACTAGAATTAAGAAGCTTCTTTTTTCCATTACAGATCATCATTACGTAGTACAGATAATAAAACCACATAGAATGACTACTGCCAGTTGTTAATACAGCATAATGTAGTCACATGTTTGCTATTACTGAGGGATAGAAGGTGCTCTAAGCCCGGTTCCAGATGCAGGGTAATTAAACTGTGGTTAGCGGTTGTCCCAGTGGCCCTGTCAGCCTGAAAATCCTCTGCTGGCACATCATCAGTAAAGAGAGGTCAGATTCCAGTTTGGGCATGAACTCCTCTGATCTGCCTTACTGTATCTTCAACTACTGAAGTAGATTAGACATCCAGTCGCTTTCATACCATTTAAGAAGGCATAACTAAACACCTGATGATTTGAGCCAACAGCTCATCATTACACAAGCCATCTGTGGGAACCTGTCTCCACCAACGCCACAATCGTTGACTCCTATCACTGCTGAAACAGATTGTTATGATATTTTGATTTGAAATTTAACATGTAAAGAAGCCGTCTCCATTTTCTCTTGCCAGGAAGATAAATGTTATCACGTTGATCTGGAACTCTGTAGATTGGGATGTTTTTACCTTTATCAGTCAGTTTTGCCATGTTGAGTACACAGGGAATTCATGAGGAGGATAGAGCATAGAGAGGAAGTGAAGCGAAATTCAAGACAGTGATGTAAGGTTTAGAAGAAAGTGGGGGAAAAAGCATGTCAACACTTTCGCTTTTATTCTGTTGGCAAAAGAAAAAAAAGCTCAGTACTGTGTCTAAACTTGCATTAGTCTATATAGTTAGAGTTTCTAAAGTTCATTATATGATTCTTACAACAATAAAATTCATAAGATGCTAAAAAGATGCTCTAATAGTGGGGAGTTTTAGGATGTTTTTTTAAAATTTAGAGTATGTGTGGCATTGAGTTGCAGCTGTGACTTATATGCTTGTAAGGATCTATGCATGTTGCTGATAGTGTTCAGAGTATCCTGTAGGACAAAAACACAATAACGTCTAAAAGTAAATTTGTTGCACCAAAGAAACATGTCCACTTATTTTGACTTATGCCTTGTAAAAGTTGTTATATTTCAATCTATTATATCAAAGCAACAATATATGAAGCTTTCATTCATATTTTTCCTTATCTGTTTAAGTTCATGCATCAACCTTAAAGGAGAAGAATTTGCATCTTGCCACGGTACATATTATTTGTAGCAACTTGTTACATGGATACCTGTACCAATTTACTCTAACAGCATTAGTTCATAATCAATGATGTATTAACTGACAATATGAGGAAAAAATGAAATGATTCTGCTGTATACAGAATTAATATTCATCATTTTTAGGTTTTCAATAGAAGCTAAGAGAAATTCCCCTCCAGCTAAATCATAAACAGAAACATATTTTAACAAAGGTATGATCAGCATTCAATTTACTGATAAAATGAATGAAGTCAGAAATGTATTCATGAGTAATTCACATGAGGAAAACCACGTGTGTACGGTAAATACAAACACCAAAAAAGAAAGTGGTGATGTTTATAGTAGGGTAGCTCTCTTGCAAGAAGCCAGACCTTTGAATATTTTAGTTGAGTGCAGAGTTATATTTATTGTTTTCTTGCCAACAGGTTTGTCACCAACAGAGAGAATGAGAAGCTTAAGGTCTCCAGTCAGGTCTCCGATACCAAAACTAGGAAGCCCGATTCCCAATCCAATGTCTGGTCTGCAGAAGCTGCCCCAATGCACACGCTGCTGTAATGGCATTGTGTAAGTATTGTGCTAGAAATATTACAACAATAGGGTAAAGAAATGATATGTACTATGTTAATAATACTTTTATTGGTTAAACTACTCATATTTTAAAACTCAACAGAAAGATAAACGATACTGAATACTATGTTTTAGATATAAGCAGGCAACTGTTGGAACACTTAAGCTGCATCTGGAAATCATATATCTTCTGCCTGTTTTGTCACGTCCCCTGTGGTCATAAAGTTTTAAGACCCAAACCATGCTAGGTGAGTCAAGGTTTTACTCTAGCTGGAATCTGTGAGGTTAATTCACACCAGTCGACCTGCACCAACAGGCAATCATTTCTCAGAAGACTTACTTTAATGATTAATCAAAGCCAAACTCCACACCCTTTCCCAGGCACCCGATACCATACAGCCGCATGCTTACATGTACATACATAAACCAACACACATAGATAGACACAGTCTCTTTTCTAAAGAACCAGGAAAGTGAGCACCTCCACCCCAATAAAAAGCTGCCACAGGTAGGCGATGATGTAATGAGCTTATATTACTGCTCGACAAGAAAACATTGTGGGGGTTTGCCAGCACGAAAATCCTCTACTGACCTCTGAGATTTTTGCAGCTTTTGGTAGCATGTATAGAGTTTTGTGACAGGGGTTCATTTACCCAGCCATGTGTGGTTTAAATATGTTTGAAAAATTTCTTACCTAGTTATTCCCTCTTGATATAAACTTTTAATGTCTCTATAGAAGTGCATCACAAATAAAAAAATAATAATATTGTGGTGATGCCTTACATGTTTCTCCACACTTTTTTGTTTCACTTAATTTTTCATTATTAGTGCTATATCGAGTTGTTCAGCCTTGTGGACATTCTGTATTGTTTAGTCGCCTCTCAACATTAAATGACTTCAAATATTGATTTGGAAAGTCTTTCTGGTGAATTCTATTCTCCAAAACAAATATGGCTACCGCCCATTAATTTCTACAGCCTGACTGTGAGCCTTTCCTTAAACCCAACCATTACAGGTTTATACCTAACTCCAACCTAAACTCAACTCACTGGGCCCCACAAGGAGCAGCCAGTCCACACAACGTGACAAAATCAGAAAATCAGTCTGTTTTTAACCTGCACCTGGAGTTCGGTAAAGTTAGATTTATTGCCATCCTTAGATCTAAGTTGTGACTCTCAACCAATGACAGTATTATAACGTTATTTCTGCCCCTGAATGCAATGAAGTATCCTTTGAGAACTTCCCTGATATAACCAGCAGCTAGATACATATCCAAATATGCACCGGGTTAAGGTAGCTGTAAAACAACATATAGATGATTTGCATAGATATTGGAATGAATAAACCGCTGTGTCAGTTTATTATAAATTATTATCTTTTAAAGTTAAAACATTTAGTCCCTGCTATGATTCCTCCTCCCTGAGTAACTCGGCATATCTGAAAGTTCTGTTTATTTATGAATTACAGCACTCCCATGTATTTTCATGTCTTTTTAACTTCCATCCCTATAATACTCTAAAAGGGAAAAAAAATAAGTGTAGCTGTGACTCAAGGACATTGTAGGTGATGGAAACCCAAAACTTCTTTATTTTAAGCTTAAGAACATGATAATCAAAACACAATAAGCACACACCCGTGGCTCTGAATAGCACACAACCCTAAAAAATAACTCTTTGCACATGTGACGTAAGATTTATTCCTGTCCAATTTGATCATAAATTTGTGGGAAAAAAAATGCATAAGTGGGAAAACTTTTAAATTAATACTATGTCAAATCACTTTTTGATTTTCTACATGCATTCATTGTTGTTTGGTAGAAGTCTGTAAGCTTCCTACATCTGGACTCAGATCACCCTCCAGATCTTCTCTCACGTTTGGTTCTGTATTATGGTCAAACTGCTTAGCCTTGAAACGGGAAGTAACTAAAGATTGTTGGAACATGTGAAAAACAACCAGAACCAAAAAATCTCATCAATTTGTCAGTGCTGTTAGTTACATTGATCAATATAAACTCAACAATATTAAACACAAATGTTAGCATTGTATAGAAATAAGTTGCTGTAGGCTTTGTATCTTTTGTAAAAGGGAAAGAATAATAAAGCCCCTTGGTACCATTTCTAGAACGAAAGAAGGAAAGCTAACACCCTTTGTTCCCTGTGACTTTTACACAGAGGGACCATTGTAAAGGCCCGGGACAAACTCTACCATCCAGACTGCTTCATCTGTGACGACTGCAGCATCAACCTAAAGCAGAGAGGCTACTTCTTTATCGAGGACAGTCTGTATTGCGAGACCCACGCCAAGGCTCGAGTCCAGCCACCTGAGGGTTACGATGTTGTGGCTGTGTACCCCAACTCCAAGGTGGAGCTGGTCTAAGATGAAGAGACTGGCTTTCATTTGCAACAGAAATGGGGAAACAGAATATAGTAGAATTAGGCTACTGAGTATCGTAAAGAGCACTGATAAGGCTCTGTCCAGTAGGACTTCTGATGTTGGATCAGTTTTGCCTTCTTTAGTTCGGAGAGTTGTGTTAAATTGTTATGATCCCAGATCAGTACTCTCACACTGACAGGTTTGATAAATGCTTTGCATATTGAAATATGTTGACAGGTTGAGGCCTGGAACTGATGAATCTCCAAAAACCTTTTTCCTAAGAACTCTATCATTCATCTGTTGTATTTGAAGCTAATTCAAGAAAAACATACGTTCTGCTCATACTAAGAGAACAGTATTCATGTGTGCAGTGTAATAGCAATCAGATCAGTAGCCTGAAATTTTTGTAATTTAGAAAATTTACTAGTACACAGTGCAAAACTGAGAAGCAAAGAAGACTTAAAAAAACTACTTTATTTTCCTTTTCTAATCAATCTGCAGTTTACACTCCCATGTAGTTTGCAGGATCTGTAGTTTAGATTTTGGTAGAAGGGCTTAAATTGTCATTTAACACTGCTACAGGTAAATATTGTACTCATGCTGATTCTAACTTACTGGCAGTTCACTTTTTAAGCTTTTCATTGTTGCAGTTAAAGCTATTTTTCTCAACATTGGCTCCCATTTCCACAGCTGACACATGGAATGTGTCATTAAATTAATTAAATGTCAATTCAGAAGCTTTGAAATCAGATTTAAAGGAATGTATCTTGTAGTAAACACCTCTGAATGTAGAAAGAACTACACTGCCCCACAGTTATCAAATAGTAAAAGAATATCTATTTTTTTTACTGCAGCACCATCCTCTTCGGTAACAGGGAGTTTGGTGTCAAATTAAACATTGAACCTAATCCAGCCTTGTTTTGCAGTTGTCTTAAAGGTGTATAGTCACATCTGACTTTTTGAAATTCATGCACTAGCAGTCATTGTAGTTGCATATTTTTTTTGGACAGATTAAATGTCCTGCTGGCGTATTGTTTGTTTTGTGCTTTACACTTTGTTTTTGCTCAGTTTGTTAGTGAATAATGAGACATCAAACAAACATCATCATAAGTAGATTAATTGATCGGTTCTTACTTTGATTCTCTGACCCTGTTTGTGTTTGTTAGGAACAGCAATCTTCTTTTCTCTCTAGGTTCTGATAGGAGGCTCTAGGGAGGATTCACTAGAACTTAAGAGTTGTCGTAGATTGCTTTTTTTCATTAATATTGCCCAATCTTTGACCTGAGACAGTCTTTGCTTTAGAGCACTATTAAGGCTGCGTTCTGACTGTCTGCAGATGCTGCATGTCCGTTTATGTCTGCTCAACACCTGGCGCTGGAATTCTATTTAGGCTAAACGCTAACAAAGCAGTTGCTTGGTGTTTTTAACCTTATTTTGTGATAAAAAAGTTTTTTGGGTTGTTTTGTATAGATCTATAAAGTGACTATGCACCTTTAAAACTTTCAAAACTAATGTTAGCTTGTGGCAAATGTAATTGCCAAGGTTGCCACGAACTATAAAGGGTGCTGTAATTTGAAAATAACTGTCACTGCAGAAGATAACCTGTTTAAAACTTTGATAAACAACAACTACCACTAAGTTTTCAAGCAAGGTTAACATGTGACATGAAACTACGCAATCTGAGTTTTTTGACAAATGAACTCTCTGTCCCAGAGGCTGGTCATTTGGAGCAGATTAAAAAGGTTATTCTGAGGATGTTTTCTTTCCTTTGCACCTGACTGGGAGAGGAATTTCAGCTATTGCTCTGAAGCATTCCTGTTCATAAAAGCAAGAGTTCCCTGGGTATTTTTAAAACCTCCTCGGGCTGACACAAGTATCCCCTCTTCTTCTCCTGACAGCTTTTAATATGGCTTTGTGCATTTGAGTCCAGAGACAAAGCTGTGGAAAAAAGGCTTTAGATCAAATTTAAAACTCGTAAACTGGGAGTTCACTGCCTACAACATGTGGGACTAATACCCTCCATTTCGGTTTCTCTTGGAACAATATCTACTTGGAAGAGAAAAAATGACAGAAGTTGGAAACATTCATCTTTTTTGTCTCCATCTTACTGGGAATTCATGACTCTGATTAGAGCCAAGGTCATAAAACAAATGAAATATATTTCGACACTTCCTTTAAGGAGAAAGGACAGAGTGTCAGGGGGGGATGAGAGAACAGAAATGAGGTAGATGACATCTATTTTGTTTCTTGGAAAAGAAGAAAAAAGACAATGTCAATTTAATGACCATCAGTGTTTTCCTTTATGCATAATGAGGTGAACTTGGTGGCCAAGAATGATATTCAAACAGTTTTTTAACATCACTGTTTTTCAGATCTGAAGTAAAGAGTTAATTTTGATGTAGTTACTCTTCTGTTTTAGCTTCTTTGCTTGAAATCTTTAAGTTATGTGAAAATCTTAACATTACTACACGTGTCTTTGGTCTTGTATATATTTTTGTTGGGAATTGCTTAAACACGGTATACTTGTCACTCACAAACCTTTGGCATTTAACATTTTCTTTAAAACAAATCTGTACTTTTTTCCCTCTTGTATTTAACTTATTGTTCTTTCAACACAGAAATTTGTTTTTTCATTTACTCTTTTTTTCTTGGTTTTGAATAAAACAAAAGTTGCAAATTCATTCCGTTATCGTTCCCATTTTTTTCTTGATCTGTTTACAGGATTATCGATCATAAAAAATTTGTTCAATTTGTCTGAGTTGTACATCTTGTTGTGACACGTTTCCTTTCTTTGCTCATCTGCAGTGTAAAGGCTGCAGTATTTGTGTCTTGTAATAACATTTCTCAGACATGCACCGAGGCTGTAAACATGATCATGTTTTAGAATAATTCATCTTTTTTTAAGTAAAAAAGGATGTCTGAAATAATGCTATTGGTGCAGTACATTTTAATAGTGAAGTCTTGAAATCAGTCATATTAAAGCAATTTTAACCATCTGTTTTAATTTCTAGTGATGGATGCAAATACAAAGCAGATGAAAATTAGGAAAATCTGAACAAATCAGTCAAATTATACTTTAACAACAAAATGATGACAGAACCAAAATACATAACTCATTAAATGTATCTCATCAGTTCAACATTTCTTATGTTCTACCAAGTTGCCAAAATAAAGAAGACAACATGACTCCAGTTCAGATACAGTTACATCCAATCCAATTAATTTATTCAGTTAACTTATTTAACAACCTCATTTAATCAACTAGCAAAGAGTTTATTGTGATCAAGTAATGATGAAGTAAAAACATGTGATTCTCCAAATTAAAAAAAACTTGAGATGAATCTGAACTTTGTTTCAATCCTTCATCATAAAAAAACATTTGGCTAAGAGTTTTTTACTAATAATTTCACTTCCGTTGGTGATTGGTTGCAAGAGATTTTATACATAGGTAGCAGAGAAAAGTATTGAATGATTCCAAATTTTATCTGTCATGATTTCTTAAAAAAGTGGACCCTCATTTTACTTCACAAGTATGACCAATTTCTTGCACTGTAGAATATGTTTTTCTGAAATATTTCCATTTTATTTTAGGCAATAAAAAATAGTATAGGCCCTATTTTTTGTTTGAAATACTGGTACACAGACATATCTTTCAATAAAAAATCCTACATTATGATCAAATAGAAGGCATTCCTTAGTCTCTGCAGGTCCCATGACTCTTTGGAAAATCGAATGCTGTTTGTAAAAAGAAAAAAAAAACAGATTTGAGACAACAGAGCTTTGATAATCTTCCCCTTTAATGTTATCATGCGATTTTCAGTCATCTGGATTTATACAACAGATTAACTGAAAACAGTCAACAAAAATACACTACCTGGGAAATACCACTTCTTTCCCTTTGCCCACTTAAAGATTTCTGGTTTTGCCTTATTTTTTTCTCTCTAAAATATTCCATATCATTAGAAATACTTGATACAAACCTTGAGATTTTCTGTGGCCTGTTGGATAAGCCATCATCAGTATGTAATGTGGGTAAAGGGCCTTGACCAAGGACACAATGACGGAAAGAGACATTCAAACCCTCCAGTTGCAGGACAAACTCCTGCATCCAATGTCACTGTTGATATACAGGTGCTGGTCATAAAATTAGAATACCATGAAAAAGTAGATTTATTTCAGTAATTGCATTCAAAAGGTG
>JAUZNJ010035682.1:0-12153 GCA_034780135.1 Jordanella pulchra
ATTTTAAAAGCTTCAAAGTATCAGTTTGATTTCAGTGATTCTATATAATGAGTGAGTTGTGTTGCTGAAATGAACTTATTAATAATATTTAAAGTCATTTAGTCTGTAGATATGTAAGTGTGAAATATTGCAAATGATCAAGGATATTCAACAAAACATCTTATCAGTCAGTATTCAAACATTTTCCCATTTTATTCTGCAGTGACAGCCTGCTAATTAAGGAGATGTTATAAAATTACCTAAAGCCTCTTTGGGAAATAACCGTCAGTCGAGGGTTTGAATCACATGAGAAGGAATGAGGGGATTTGCTCTGAATAATTATGCATCCTTTTTTTTATTAGAACACCTTTTCCTGTTGTTCTTGCTCTTTTTAACTTGAGGCATTTTTGGATTGTTCAGTCCTACTTAGCAGCTGTAGGCTGTCATTGCTCTGGATTGATAATCCTATGGTGCTTATTCTGCAGAGGTTACATGCCAGTCTCACCTTTTGTATGAAGGGTTTTAAAGTGTTGTTCCAGCCTCTACTCCTCTGAGAACATGTAATCACATTCATGGTGGGAGACTCAAGCCTCAATTATATCTCCTACTGTCTCTATCTCCTACTCCTACTTCTCGCTGGAATATAAATTTGAAGTTTAGAATAATCAAATAAATCCATTAACTTTATATATAGTTTGACAGTTTTATATATCCTTTCCTCTATGTGTTTATATAGCATGAAATGTAAGATGTTGCTCTCTGTCTCTCTATCAGGAGTACCAGGGTGCCAGTGTGTTGGGTCAGTTTGTCACCAGGTTTATGCTAAGAGAGACATCGACTCAGCTTTTGTCTCTACAGAGGTCCCTTCAATGTGCCATGGAGGCTGTGGAGGAGCAGAGCAGCCCCGCTCCGTGAGTTCATCATTATAGCTCTACTTATATCTGTTTATGCCGTAGTTGGTGGTCAGTTTGAACCAGTTACAGCATATTATCCACACTGTAATGACACAGTACCAGAAAAAAAGGAAGGAAGATGTCAGAGGAACAAGTTCTAAAAATGTGGGGGGTAACTTGTGCATTATGACACAATAATGATCACATTCTGTCTCAAAGCAGGAGTTTATAATTACAAAACTTCACAAAAACCTATTAACATTCCAAATCATAAAGTCTCTATTCCATGTTTCTTTGATGCTCCTTCAAGAAGTGTTCCTCTTGGACGGACTATGTCTCTCTGCTGGCCTGAGAGCAAATCCGGTTTCTCCAAGAGGAGAGAAGTCGAGGAGTCACTGCTGAGACTGCTGCCCCTTTGATCCGGTCCCCTAACTGTTAGTTGGACTATGGTTTTTTTATTGGCTCATCAGAGTTCCTCTACCCACCCCCACCGGGTGCCACACTTGTATTATTAGAAATAGCAAATATAGAGCTTATACTAATGTGAATTATTGAGAGACATCAGGAGGCAGAGAAGGAGCTAAAAGTTAATGAATCACAGAGAATGCACCACTAATTTAAAGAGAAAAAATAGCACAATAATGACTCCAAATGAGAAAGGAAAAACAGTCACAGAGACTTTAAGAGAAACAAGTTGTCTTTAAGATTGTATCAATGCTACAAAATGTGTGTTATTGTTAGTAATAGAAGTAATGTTGACTTAAGTCCTTACATAAACTTCTTCCCACCTGTTGACTGACAGATTTGCAGCTTTGCCCGTGGCCTTTGGATTTCAGGTTCTCAGCATGATAACCTCCTGGCAATATGCTCCCTCTGTGCTGTCAGCAGGACACTGCATACACACACATGAAATTACATGGTAGCATAAAGGTCCAGCAAAAGAAGGCAAAATGGGAACACTATAACAAAGCTTCATAAGCGTGCAGAGGTGTTTTTGCCACCTGCAGAGAAATAGACAAATGAAATTAAAGTATTCACACACTCTTGCTAGAAGTTGTGAATGTTTGGAACCACACAGAGTGGCAGCTTTTGACACATATTTTCTACTGTGGCAAGTACACATTTCCAATTATACATAATTGTGTGTGTCCATATAAGTGTGATAATTTGAGGGTAGAAGAGCACTTCACAAAATTAATTGTTCTGTCCACTTACTGTTCGTCACCCATTTTTGATATGCATATTATCCTATCTTTCCTTTTCAACACTATCTTTTTCTCCATGTGACTCTTGCATTCCTTTTCCCAGTCATTTCTCCCCCTATTTTATTCCATATCAGCTTCTCCATACACTCCTGAGACCATCTCTGTCTGCCATATCTTTGGTTTGTTTTCTCTGCAGTTCTCTGACAGTTGCTGTCTTTCTCTCTTATGTTTGTCTCCATGGGTTTCCAATCGCTGTCATGGCAGGCGAGAGATAAAGGCTCCAGAGATGATAGCAGTACAGAAAAATGGTAGACGCTGTGGTCGCAGGGTCCATACCAACCTCTGTGTGTCTTCATCAGATCCCTGCTCCAGGACACCCACTGCAGGTAAAGGTAATATATAATTTGTTTTCAATTGTAGAAAGGAGCTATTTATATTTTAATGTATAATAAAATACATTTCTAGTCTAATGTATATTTACCCTATTTTCTTTAGTTTTTTTCAACAAAACTTACATTAACACAGTTTAGTTTTTTTGCACATTGAGTTTAATTTGTTTGTTATATTAGTACTAATCCTGATCATACTGTTCATATTTTTTTTTATCTTTAATTTTATACATTTATGGATTTTATCCTTGAATATTTTTTTCTTTTATTTATCGTCTTCTGTAAAACAGGGTTTTATTGTTGAAATTAGATATGGCACTAGGATAGCCCAAAGAAAATAAGACAAGCTGTCAAACAGAGGGTGATGCTTGATACGGTGTTTTCTTAGAAACGTTTGTTTTCTCAGTCACTTGTGTTTCACTTTGACACATGCCACCCACTTTTACATAGTTGCTGACCAAGTGCCCCCTTTGGTGATATAGAATTCTCTGATGGCTCCTGTGTGTTTGGGCTGACTGCCTAGGAGCTGTCAATCAGACAGACTGGTTCGTGAAAATATTTAACACAGTAAAAACCATTTCTGAAACTAGTTGCAAAGGTAGAGAGCTGTGCCTGAAAAAGCATGACCAAGCAAACAGCCTTTCAACATGCTGACACAGTTTGCCAACATTCAAGGGAGGCATTTTTCATGTATTTAAGAAAAAGCATTCTTTGTAATTGTTACTTTCAGTTGGAGCAAGTTAATTATCTTTCAAGAAAAAAAGGTGAAATTCCTGCTGTCCAGTGATAATTTAGCAAAATATTTAATTGGTTTAAATGGCAGGACAGCACTGTGGTAAAAACAATGTGGCATTACATAATGTTATTTGTATGGGTTACATGTCATTATTTATCATCTGATAAATTGTTTATTTCAATCCTTTATGGAAAGCTGTTTGTCCATGAATTATTATGATATAAGAAACTGTTCTGTGGCCTTTTAAAATTCTCAGCATTATTTACCTAAGTAGGGCTGCACGGTGTAGCTGAAAAATGTTTCACAATATACCCTTTCATATCAGTCTATATATATTATTATTAATTAGAGTTTTTTTTATCTATTTGTAATAAAAAAACAAAGGAAAAAAACCGAATTCATGCTATAAACCTAACCCTATAAAAATGTAGCCTTTAACCTTAAAAACATAAAGTCAGCCCTACTACCGTTAGAAGTTGAGAGCCTTAATCCTTTCCTCTGCCTACATCTGCCAGAATGCCCGTAGTTCTGGATCAGAGTTCAGTGAAATTACTAATATAAGTATTTGTCTGCAGAAGAGTTAGACAGTAGAAGTCTTACTCTTGTCAAATGGAATGTGACATTATTGAGTGCTTGATTTGAAAATTTCATCTTGGTAATTGTGTTTATATTCCAAATATAATAAATGTCCCAGCCCTAACAGGTACACATATGTGTCATTATTACCTGTGTGTCTGTCATTGAATTACTGTATGTCAAATAGTCTATAGAGAGTTTTTTATTTCAAATATTTTTTTCAATGTTATGACATTGTTGGCACTTTGTTCTGCTAGCATATTATATCCTAAAGATATGTTTATTTTTGTTGTGTTTTGAAGCTTTTGCGTCATTGCACAATAGATGTCCTTTTCAGTGGTTCTCCTAACTTCTGATACTTAGGGACCAGCTTATTGCATGTTTCAGTTGGTATTTTGTTTATCTGTCTTTGGTGAGATTTAATTGTAACTTTACTGTTAGAATATTAAACAAAAACCTGCTCTATGATGGTTTAAAATTAGGTTTTACAATTATAAGGATTTATAAGATTCACATGTTGTTTTTTATTATTTTTGGTTTGGATTTTTTTTTAAATCCTTCTCCACCTTGGGATATAATGCATTTTTTTGTCTTTAAAATCTTATTTTTAACATAGAAAAACAGCTAATCTGTTCATATATCAGGAATGTTTCACAAACTAAATGCGTTTTAATGAAATTTGTGCTTAACACTATTTTAACATTTTTATTTTTTTATGTTTAATGGTAGGAACTACAGCTATGTTGTTGTGAGTTTTTTTTCCATGCCAACTTTTACCTGTCAGCAAACATCTGATTTTGTGTAATTAGCTTTCTAATGGCTGCAGTTTGATATAAACAATCTCTCTGGTCTATGCAGCGTTTATTCATCAGATTATGGCTATTTTATTGACTAGATAAGAACCTGTTTTTTTATTAGAAAACTGCTCGTCTTGTTTTGTGTGTGATAAAAAAATGAATTAAACCTTTTTTAAATGATTAGTTAGTCTATCAACTCTCAACAGACATCAACATAGAAGATGAAGAGAGCTGGTGCTCTCAGATCAATCGACTGCAGCAACTTTTGGATAAACTGGAGTGTCAGGTATGACATCACATTTTTTCTTTGTAGCATCCTTTGTAGATGTTTATAATTTTAGTTTTTTATCGGAATTAGTGACTTCAGATTCACATCCATGAGCTTTCATCTCTTCATGTCTTTTTAAAATATCTTTAAATCTTGTGTCCCTCGACATCAGACTATCATAATCCAGTAAATGAGCAAAGAGACCTAAAAGAAAATGCTATCTGTGATCATAGAGAAAAATCTTTCACATTTTAGCAATTTATTTGGTAAACATTTTAAACATGAAAAACAAAAAACATACATTTTAATCTGTGTAAAACGGTTGGTTTTGTTAGCAGTCAGCTTATAAGAAACAAACACTAATCACTCCAATTTATAGAGAGGCCAGAGGCAGTTTATTTGATGTGCCTGTGCTTGACAGACACATGACAGTTTATCCATATTTACAGGTGGCAGAATTCATTCATTTGGCAGCAGTAAAAAATAATCTCACTTTCCATATTTACTTGCTTTCTATTTAAAATTTTCTTTAAATATTGCAAAGCAGCAGGCCTCAGTTATCACTTTACAACATAATAAGATTTATTATTTTCTATGATAAAACTATTTAAACATGAATAACTTTCATTGAAATGCCTTAAAATGAAATAAATAAAAAAAATCTTCCCTAAAATCTAAGGTAGAAAGAATCAGTTATATAATTAACTATCTACCTGTATCGTTTTTACTTGAGTTATTATTTTTTTCTTACTTTCTTTCTTATTCCTCTTGGAAAAGCAAAGACTTTTCTGCCTCCTGAGTTTCAGCAGTGACATAGAAAACAAGCCTAGAGTTTGTTCTGAGTATCCTCTGACAGCAGCATCTAATGAATTGTTTTGAGTTTTTGTGGGTTCTGAGTATGCTTGAAAAGAAAAGTGAGTGTCATTTTAAACGGAGGTCTGCAAATCTGTGTCCCTGTCAAACACCAAGTGCAGTCACCTCCGGCTCTCATACCGTGACCAATTCTCACCACACATCCTGAAACCTTTTTCACGCTCTCCTGCTCTTTCTTTTTCCAGCTCTGTCTGCTCTTCCCTTATTAACTCCTCTTACAACCACCTTTGATGCTTATTCTTTTTCCTCTTTTATCTCTCTTTCTCAAAGCATTCTCTTGCTCTATCCAGCTGTCTATATTGTCAGACCAGAGGGGCTTAGAGTGCAATATCAAAGTAAATCATAACCTGCAGCATATTCGGAGTGCAATATCCAACCCAGCACCTCAACACAGACACCATCAGAACACACCATCTCTCTGATAAAACACAATGAGTTTGTGAGACAAGATGCTTGCTCTATCTTTTCACTTTGATTGAATTTTATGATAAAATAGCCTTACTTCAGATAACATAGAGTATGAAAAATAAATGTAAAATGTCAAGTTATTAATGTTCTTACCTTTTTTGTGGTACAAGAGTCCAGTTTCATTTCCAAATTGCATCTTTCAGTGGCTTTTCACATTTTAATTTACTCTAAATCTGCTTTTCTTAACTTAAGGGGGAAGTGACTGTTATATCCCGCTGATAAACTGTGTTTTGAAAAAAACTAAAAGAACAAATTAACAAAGAACACCATAAAAAAACAGAATCAAATACATAAGAATTCATTAATGAGAACATAAAATAAAAATGTCATAAAATCGAGAATTGTATTTTTTCAACATCATTTAAAGTAATTCCCCTCTGGGATTATTAAAGTATTTCTGATTCTGAAATGCAGACATCGTTTGGAATTTTTTTATATAAATGGTTCAAAATGGAAAATGTTGAACTTTGAATAAAGCTTGATGTAGACTTTAACTCTGTTTTTAACTCTCGATGGAATCAGATGCAATTTTTTTTCTCCAGTTCTCTATTGTTGCCCATCACTGTTCAGCCATCAGATTATTTTCATGCTCTCTTGTTTTAGGGTCCTAAGTTGGAGCCACTGAAGGAAAACACACTCGCCAGCACATATAGTTCAGTAAGTGAATCAGAAAATGCTTTATTGTCAACTTGTATGTGTTTTACACAAAAAAAGGAACTTTTTTTTTGGTGACAAGGTGAAAAATGCAACCTTGGGAAGGCTTTAGGTGTGTAGTCTGTGATATGTCTGAACCCCCCCTCAGCTTGGAGATGATTTCCTACCTCAAGTGGAGTTCATCTATGACAAGCGAGGGGAGAATGGAGGAGATCAATAGACAGATCAGTGCAGCTGCCGGAATAATGCAAACACTGCATAAACAGACAATGTTTCATGCAGTGAAAATATATGGTTACATTTAAAATATAGAATAAAATTGTTGGCTGGATCAGACATTTTTTCCATTTCAAAATATTTTGTTTTAATGACGGTATCACGGTAAATCTTTTTTCTGCTCTCATTCACATTTCTCATCCATCTAAACATGATCCAAATTTAAGATGTTTAAATCCTCCATGTTATTTTCCTTTCATTGCTCACCTTTGTCTGAGCTTTTTTAGGATAACTAACATTAATAACAAAACATGAGCGGCTTCTTTAATGAGCCTGTGCTAAAACTTTGTCTCAGTGATCAAAGTCCAGTCTCAGCTTAATGTTTCCTTCCACTGTTCGCTCTCATTTAAAGCATTTTCCTTGCCACACCGTGAACCAAATGCTTAACTTAATGCTTCTACAAAAAAGCTAGAAGATGCTATAAAGTCATTACAAGACTCATTGGAGTATACCAGCCAAAACTTTGTTTTTGTTTAGTTATTTACTTCTTTTTAAAAAATCTTTTAAACTTTATTACTATAAAGTTTGGGGCATTGTGTAGCCAGGATTTTGTTTTTGTCCTAAAGTTGCAACACCAAAGCTAGCAGACATACAGTAAATGCAAATCTAGTTAATTTAAATCAAACAGTTTGTCATCTAATTATCTAATTATGTACTAAACATGTGAGTTACCACTTCCTACTAAATCATCAGATTCTATAGTACCTCTCTGGCTCCCAAAGGCTGAAGACTTTCTTTCCCTTCTCTCTTCCTTGTAACTCTTTGTTTTGAAAACTGCTAGAGAGAAGTATTTTTTGAATTCCGCACTCATTAAAAAAACACTCAAATCATTGCACACAAGAAAAATGCATGTTTCATATTTCTATAGTTTAAGTAATTTAGCATTTTTTGAAATGATAGGTAAGTTGCTCTCTAATTTAGATAAGCTAAATAAAGTTAGACTTGTTTTGACATAAACTAATGAGGAATATATCTGAGGTTTCCATCTGAGCACTGGCTGCCCACAGCGTAATGCTTTCTCTCACAAAGGTTTTTTTTTTTTCTTTACTTTGATCTTTGCATGAGGGCTTATAAATAGAAGGTCTTAGCTTCTTCCTCATACTCACCATTATCTGTAAATGTCACATCTAAAACCTTAACCATCATTTGAGGATGTTCCAGAAAGTTAGGTCTCACTAAATCATCAAAAAGTGCGAATGTGCCTGATGTCAATGAGATGGATTCAGACAAAGTTCGGTTTTCATCTTATGCTCCCTTTTATCTGTTGTCTCATTGCCAACAGAACATCCTGCTGGTTCAGAGGCAGATGTCGGTGATTGATGACGAACTAGAAAACTTCCGGAAAGTTCTCAACAGCTACATGGATGCCACTTTAGCCCACTCTGACAACTTGCAGTGAGTATCTAGCTTGATTCCAAATATAGAAATCTATCTATTAAACCCAGCTTCAGATTCTGCTCCAGAGACTGCGATTAAATCTCTGAGGGATGATGAATAAGAGGTTAAATTGTTAGGAGCATAAAAATCAGTGTTTACAATTAAAACATTAAAATTAAGATTGTTAGATTTTTTTATTTTACAATATAAATATTTTTTATAATCTTATAGTTAAAAAAAAATTTGGACATTACATACAAGAAGCAAATAAATTAAAAACTTAATAGGTACAGAAAGTACACACTTGAACTAATACTTTTCTAAAGCACCTTTTGATTCAAACTCTTTGATCAGTTTTACATTTTCACTTGGAATTATTTGTACTCTCTAGTATTCAAACGTTTTCTGATTTATCAGATTGTGAGGATGTCTATAGTCCACAGCCTTCTTAAGGTGACCATAATTTTTTAGTTTTAATCTGAATTTGTCAGGACTGAAAAATGAAATCTATCATATTCCTCCACTTTCTTGCAGACTTGAAGATTTTGCCCCAAACTGACAAGTTTTAGATTTTCTCTAAGCTTCATCCACCTTCTCAAAAACCTCAGTTTCATCTGAAAACGAAGTAATCCTAGAGCACCGTGCACCCATTATAACCTTTCAGTATGCATGTGATATTTGGTAATATGTAATGTTCTTTTGCGCCAAACATAACTAATAGCACTGTGAAAGTTTGGTGTAGTTTAATTGGTCTTTAAAAAAAAAACAGAAGTCAATCAGGCTTAGATCTTTAAAGATAATTTTGATATTTCCTGTAACCTATATCCTTGTCCAGAAATAGAGAATCATTAGCATTATTCTTGCTTATTTGTTTTTGTTCAGCAAGTTTGGAAAAATGTCCCATGTATCTGATCTCTGTGTTTGACATTTTCTCTGATTATTTCTAACTGCCTTCACTGTGCCAGGAATACCGTATTCAGTATAATGCTGTGGAACATTTTACCCTTCTACTCCTAATTCCTTTCTACAGATATATTTAATCCTTTGTAACCTTTCTACAAAGAACGAATTTAGATAAAAGATACAAATGAGTAAATGTCAAGAAAATTCTGCTGACACAAAAGTGTTAGTTTCAAGATTTAAACGTTTTTCACTACCTGGCTGTGAAAGCATTTTTTATTATGTTTATACTTTTTTTTATACTAGTATGTTTTTCATTTGATTTACACATGATAAATATAAAAAGATATGTAAAAAATATTATATATTTTTTAATGATCTCAGTTTTATAGATCACAAAATCATGGCAACCTTTATTATTCATTTATAATGACTCTATACACATAAACTACTGAAAATAGGCATTTTTTACCCACCAAAACATTTTTTCAGTTTCATTTGATGTCTTGCATCCTCATTTGCCTGCATCTAGCTTATATTTCTCTCAAGATTGAAAGAAAAAAAAAAAACAATTCTTCTTTTATTCTTTTATTTTCCCTTTCTTTGACCCAATCTACTTTTTTCCTTCAGTGTGTCTCTTCAGAAGCTCCCGGGAAAGTCGTGTTACATAATGTATGAGTTCTGGCAAGACCGCATCTCCTGGATGAGGTTAGTTCAGTGTGTGTGAGTGTGTTGGGGTGTGTGTGAGTGTTTGTGCAATAGATATTGGCTCACTATTTGGCACTGCTAATTTCTTGATGGAAATGTTCCCTCAAGAGAGAAGATGAGCAGATGGCCCATCACTCTGCTCACACACACATAATCAAACACATACACAGACACACAGGTGCATCTAAAATGGTGTCAAAGGATATGTAACATAGTGATTTTTCAAGCCTTGGTGTATGTGTAATACAGACAAATCTTTATCTCTGCTTTATCGTTTCCATGTTTTGTAGCTACCTTCAATCCAACAGCAGCAAAGATTTCCAACGCTGCATCATTGACATGATGGAAGATACTGAGAGAGTTTCTACCATGTTGCTGCCAGGTCTGTAACTTTGTCTGAAATTGTTTGTATGTAAATAAGTGTTAATAATATAATGTCAAAATGAAGTTATTTTGGTAATTCAACACTATTTCCAGTTTCCAGATTTGCATTTGGAGATGGCTGAATACATAAATTCTACCTCTAATGTGCCTCTTTGATTAAAATTATGCTCATATAGCTGCAGAAATGAGCTTAGGTCACTTCCTAAATAGAAACATATAAATCAATAGGTTTTTGATATACCTGGTAATAAGAGACAGTTATTCTTGACATACCATTCCTCTACATTTGTTTATAGATTTTTGTAAGAAATAAATATTTTGTCATCTCTTGTATTGAAAAAAAGCCATATCACCTTCTGTCAAACGTCCACCTCATATTAGGACGTTAGGTTAAATCTGACCAATAGAGAGACTATGTTCACCCGTAAAACTGCACACATACTGTATAAACACCAATATGGACTAAATTCTTAGTTACCACAAGTTCACCCTAACTTTAATCTTAATCCTTGTTTAATATCTGAGCTTATTTTACTCTCATGTTCAGTAAAATTGAATAAACAAATGCTAATAGGGCCTTAGACGTAAAAGCTAAATGAACTTTTTTAATTTTGACGAATATTAATTTTTCATCTAATAAAACTACTGGTCTCTTTGAATGCATGTATGAACATAAATGGGATTGTGGTTATTTTGAGTTTGCTGTTTCCAGATATACCCATATGTTACCTCATATGAATAAAAAAGGTGATACATTTACCTTTCCTCTTTTTATTGCACCCTCCGATTTAAACAAATTGCCAAGGGTGACTTTAACACATGAAATATTCCTGAAAGCCCTGATGACAGTCTTTCTTCACAGAGTTGGTGACAGTCCCATGTGGATCGTTGATATGCTATTTGTGACTCAAAAGTCCAGTGCTGTCATGTTGGTTTCTTTTAAAGTCTTTGCACACCAGACTCCTCTCCAGTTTATTGGGGCAGGAAGCCAGCAGCTCTGTCTTCATTAACAGCTAATTTGCTCATTACTTCTAAGATCAGTCACATTTCTGATGCTTTTGGAGCTTATTGCCACCATGCAGTTGGCTGTTTTTCCTGCTGTGTGTTCAACAGTAGCTCCATTGAAGTGAATTCTTCATAACTCACTTTGGATAACAAAGATAATCTAGATATGGATATTTCTTTCAATTACACAAATCTATGCACCAACCTTAATGAGTTATGAAAAGTGTGAAAACACTAGGAAAACAGACTCTATGAAAACAGAGCTAGTTCTAAGCCCAGAAAGAGTAGACGGATCTATTTATATCCTGTTAATATAAATTTTTTCTATAATCCCTTATGGGAAACAATGAGTGTAAAACTTTACAGATAATTAAAGAATTGTTCTGGAAAAGCAGATTAGCATCTTACAGTCTTTTGGCACTTTGTATAAATATTTCTAATCTTTTGGGAACCACTTTTCTTTTATATCATCTGGACATCTAGAGGAGCTGCAGAGATGCACAACCATGATCTTATTCATTTACTCCATACATCTGATTTCTAACAGAGTGCATATGACTGACCGTAAAGGAGAGGGATGTAACCACAGGTTCTATTTCATCCCTACTGACCGCCAGAGGCGGTGCTTTAAGCACTGAATGATCATTCTTGCGCATGCGCAGGTC
>JAUZNJ010035683.1:0-12153 GCA_034780135.1 Jordanella pulchra
TGATGACCCTCAGGTGTGTTGAGGGCTCCAGCCCAGGAGATCCACGGCGCACTCTGCTGGAGGAAAGATGGTAAACAAGCTCCGGATCCCAACACATTCTTTACGTGGACTGGTAGAAAGATTTAATCCATTTCGTTCAATAAAGATTTTAAAGGTCAAACCTTTTTTCACAAGCTAATTCTAATTGATTTCTCAGCTACAGCATGGTCAAAGCATTCAATTCCTTATTAATAAACAGCCACACAAACCCCTCAAGCTATTTGTCTGAAAGTCTAAGTTTGATTTCTTCAATACGCATATAGAAAAATGTCATGCGAATGGATACTTATGTCTTGTTTTGAAGTTAAATGACACCAACACTGGTTGGGTAAAAAGATGATTTAAAGGAACTTCCACAAGTGAGATGAAAAATGCCTGCATGATAGATATAGCATTCTGGAGGCTCAGGAGGTCTGATTTATTAGATAAAGATAAACCTATGGTAGATTTCAGACTGTAAACATAGAAAAAATGCTGTTACAAATCACAGCAGATTAGGGAAATTCCACAGAGCATAATTTACATTTGTCAGGCACCATTTATTTATTAAGGCTTGTAATGAATAGTTGCGAACAGCAAAAACTTGCTGGAACAGCTGCTTATGAAGGAAGGTTCCATCTCTTCAGTGTTAAAACACAGTTTTAAAGAACTGCTTCTTTTTCTAGGTCCCATAGTTTATTGCTCTCTAATTGTCGAAAAAAACAGAAAGAAGAACTTTTAAACAGACCTTTGTTAAAGGTCACATTTGAAGATGTCCTTTTGTTCAATTAGAAATGTCAATATCCAATGTCTAATATATTTGTAATAATCTCTTTTAAGAAACCTATTAATAAGGAAAAAAAAAGAAGAACAAAATACAAAGATAGAGACTGAGACTAAAAACATATCAATTTGCAAAACTCTCTAAGAAAGATAAGAATGAGTGAAGCCAACAAAGACAAGAAGATGGTCATGGCTAAGCTGCTGTCAACCCTGCTTGACTGCGGCAGAAATAAATACCGTGACAGCTTGAAGTCTTCAAAGGAGCTTTGTTTATTGGTTTCTTCTGATTTAATGAAAAAACTTGAGTGTTTCAGAAAAAAAGATCTTCAAATGCATGTAAATCTGAGAGTTAAATGGTCAGAGAAATTAGAATGTTCTTTTCCTGTGTGCTTACCCTGAAGGTGTCTTGTAATTGTTCATTACAATTGACTTCATAATTTGAGTCAAACTTTATGAAAAGGTCAGGAGGGGATGATGGATTGTGGCATTTTAATTAAAACAATTATTCTGTGTCACGGTTAAAAATTAGATTCTGTGTGAAAATCAACATAAGTTCTTGTTTTATTTCTTAACTGTAGATTTTGCTGAGCAGAAAATCTTAAATACTTGATGTCTTTTTACTCGACCTGCATGAGACAGTTTTATTTCTAAATCATTTCATTCCTTACAAAAGAGAAATTCAGTCACAATTATTAACAAGCCGTGCTCAGAAGCTACAGTATGTTAATTCTGCTCCATATTAGAACTTTAGATGTCAGTTCAACACAATTTCCAAATGGAAACAAAGACATCTACTTAGACCTAAAAAAATCTTAATGTCTGGTTGAAGTAGAGTCGCAGCTGGCAAATTAGAAAGACATTGCTACGTATACCTTTTTTTACAATCTAGTGCAGGCTTGCAGTTCAGATAAAAACATCACGAAGCGTTGCTAAAAGATATGTTTCCTAAGTTTTTGTCTAGTAACATCCTCATTCCCCGAGGGTTATCTTGACCTTTTCTGCTTCTTCTTGCAGAAGAAAAATTACTAATGTACAGCAAAAGAAAAGTGGAAGCAGTTGAAATTATAGGATAAAAGAAAAATACAAAAGCAGTTCAGTGGTTTTATACAAAAGTAGTATCTGAAATATCTTGGCTTGGAATTTAAGATAATAAGTTAAGGAGTTATATTGGGGAGGGACGTGAGGTCACTTGTTACCTATTTGCACAGTTTGAAAATCTGAACTAACAACCTATACGGAGCTTTATTTATGAAGGACCTTTTTAAAGACAAAAAAGAATTTCAAAATGAATAATTAACTGCATTTCGATAGGGGTTCAAAACTAGTGCTTCTGATCAGAATAATTTCTCTCTTTCTGCCAAATCTGTCATCCTTCACCAGACAATGATTCAGCAGTTCTAATATTTCTACACCTAATCATTTCATGGTTTATTCATGAAGGCCACTACAGTAATTAAGCTGTTAAAATGCTGATATACAATCAGGCAGGAGATGTGCTATAGCAGGACAGTAGCTCAGTTTACATGTGTAAAATTTCTTGATTAAACTGAATAGTGTTTGGATAAAAAAAAATATGATAATCTGAATAAAAAATGTATGAGCTCAAAATCACATCATTTGATCATGATATGTGTTTACTTGAACCAGCCTTTACTCAGAATAGAAGCACTCTGGCATGTGCAAAATGTTTTATATTTTCCTAAAATAACCACAAAAGCCCTGTCAAAAGCCCTGGTTTGAAAAACAAAACAGTAACAAATGTTTAAGTATTTTTTGTCGGATTGTTCTGAGGGCCCAGAATGGACCCATGCAAATTACAAGGGTTATTGAGTTGTTTTCCATTCGGGTATCAGTGAACAGCAGCCTCGATACTGTAAGTGTGCACTACTGTAGCTGTGGCTACAGTGTAGTTTGCCACGATCACTACACTATATCAGATTTGCCACTGGTACAGTAAGGAAAAAAATAGTCAACTGCTGATAGAGACAGGGTGAGTTAATCTTAGAAAGTAGATGTACACTACAATGAGAGACAAAATCAAAAAATACATTTGAGGAAATCACATTGATTAGGATTTTTAAAGAATGTGATGAATTTATGGTGGAAAATAAGAATTTTGTCATCCAAAATCAAGCACGATGTCTGGCCCTTCCTGACCTTTAACTTTTTCTTTAATTAAGCTGTTCTTTCTTCCACTCGCTACCTGTAATAATGGCACCTGTTTGAACTCTTTATCTTATTAAAGACACATGTCCACAGCCTTGAACAGTCAGACTGCAAACTCAACCATGGCCAAGAACAAAGAGCTGTTGGAGGACACCTAGAAGAAAACTTTAGATCTGCCCCAGGCTAAGAAGAATGAACCTACAATAGGCAAGTGGGTTGGTTTGAATAAATTTAAGAAAATAAAAGGCATACAATTCCACGGATAATTTCCCTCGGTTTCGAGGAACCTTGCATCCCATTAGGTCAAAATGATCATGAGAATAGTGAGCAAAAATCCCAGAGTAACATGACCGGACCTGATAAATGACTTGCTAAGAGCTGGGACCAAAGTAACAAAGGCTACCATCAGTAGCAGATTACGCCCAGAGGTACTCAAATCCTGCAGTGCCAGGCGTATCCCCTTTGCTTAAACCAGTATATGTCAACTTAATTCAATTCAGTTTATTTATTCAGTGCAAATTCACAACACATATCATCTCAAGGTACTTTATAGAGACAATTCAATCAGATCAGACAGTCAGATGGGTTAAAAGTTTTCCATCTAAGAAAAACCAGCTGATAGTATCGACTCATTGACTCAATAGCAATCTTGCACATCAAGCATGCATGTAGCGACAGTGGAGAGGAATACTTGCTTTTAGCAGGAAGAAACCTAAAAAATACTGAAACCATGTCCAGGCCCATCTGAAGTTTGCCAGAGAGCTAGATTGATGATCCAGCAGAGGACTGGGAGGATGTCATGTGGTCCAGTGAAACTAAAACAGAACGTTTTGGCACGAACAAAAGTCATTGTGTTCGAAGGAAGGAGAATTTTAAGGCTATTTTTTTTCCTGCAACGGGGTCAGTACAATTGATCCATTAGACTTCTGCCATTGCCAACAAAGGTAACGCTAATAAGTATTTAGTTGGTGACCAAATTCTCATTTTCCACCACAATACACAAATAAATCCTTAAAAATCCTACAATGTCATTTTCTAGTTTTTTTTTCTCTCATTTTGTTTCTCATAGTTGAAGTGTACCGATAATGAAAATGAAAAACCTCTGTAATTTTTTCTAAGTATACATGCACAGTCAGTGGCTGACTAAATACTTCTTTGCCTAACTGTAAGTCTTAATCTGCTGAAGCTCACTGAATACAGAAACACAATGGAGTTTCGATGAGCATGTCTTGAAGATTTACATGTGAGTCGACCAAAAGAGACATAAAGGGACTATGTCTCTCGGCTGGCCTGGGAGCGCCTTGGGCTTGGGCTGGAGGAGGTGTCTGCGGAAAGGGAATTCTGGGAGTCTCTGCTGAGACTGCTGCCCCCACGACCCGGTCCCGGATAAGTGGAAGACGACGACGACCAAAAGATAAAGATGATCCCCCCCGAAACTGGAAGAAAAAAAAAGATGTTCCGTTATTCCTTTAAGCTAGAGGCACAGTAATTCCTGTGCCAGACAATGAGAGAGGGTGAGGAAATTAACATCCCACAGAGTTCTGTGTTGCTCAGAGCTGCTACATTTCCCACACACGTGTGTGCAAGGTCATTTTACCATAATGTGATTGACATGATTGAACAAGTGTTTAGATTAAGGATCAGCATAAACTGCTTCCCATTAGGAATAGCATTTCATTCGGATTGATCCAAATAAGATCACAATATTTCCTTTAGCATTTTTTTAAATTTAGTTTAGATCTTTATTCTAAATACCTATAACATATAAACATAACTAATGGTAAAAAAAATCCCAGCTGAAACTAGTTATCAAAAGTGAACATACCAAGAGGTAACCATGAGACCACAAATATTATGTAAAATGTTTAACTTATTATTTTTTACCAAATACATACCAAATTAATTCTACATATGTCTACACAATTTAGAAACTATGTGAAAATATTTTCCACAGAAAAAGTACTGTTAAATAAGGGAAAATGGGGTAAAAAGGAGAGTAAATTTGTTTCCTGCATGTCAGCTAAAAGTCCTGCTTAGATTTACCACCGAGCCTCTGTTTATAGGCACAGCACATTGTGTGCATCCTTCACTAAGCTCAGTCCACTGGGCTGAGGAGTCAACAGGTGATAATGCAGCTTGTTCTCCATAGTAAGACATCTCCAGTGAAAAGAAAACAAACCTGCTGTTCCCCCATATAGATTGATGAATTCTGGACATAAGAAAGCCTACTCTGCATACAGACGTATGTTTCATTTTTTTGTTTGGTGTATTTTAGTTGTTTTTTTTTTAAGATTTTTTTTCAGGATTTTTAATTAATTTCAAATTAAATTTGTGATTTTTCACCATAAGATTAAAACACCAACATAACTCCCATCTGTCTGCTAGGAGACTAAAACAGCCATTTGAAATGGTTGCTTACTACAGTGTTTCCAGTTTGGCACAGCAGGTATCGCTCTGCTTGTGGCTGCTGTATTCCATCCCTGAGTGCTGTGTAGCTGATTTATAAGTAGGAGGGGCTCCTCAGCCAATATAAGCCCATTCTCATCTAAACCATGGCTGCCTGACAATACCCAGCTGTCCCTGATGTGCCACAGAGGGCCAATGTGGCTCATGTCAGCACTGCTGGTTTACTGCAGTTTTCACTGAAATGTAAACATACATCCACACACGTATACATACGTACTCTCCAAGACACTCATAGTGGTATTTATGCTACTACACAGGTAGAATGTGCAAATAAAGTAAATTATTTAGGATATAGATAAAGAATAGATAAAAAAAGAAAGAGACAAACATTTTTCCTCCATTAAGGGCAATTTACCAGCTAAGGAGAAAACACATTCCCCTTTTTTGTACAAACACTTTTTTAGCATGATATTTAAACATGATTTGTGCTACATTGGTTCATATTACACATTTAGTTTTACAATAAGACAGTCTGATAAGGTAGATATGCAGCACAAATTCAATAAAGGACTTAAGCTTTATGTCAACAATCTCTGTTTATTGTTTTCTGAAGCCTCCACTCCAGCTGCTCCTTCTTCCTTATGATATAATGAGGTTATGGCTAATCCCGATAAACTGTCAACACCACACATCTAAATCAGGCATGGCTTTCAAAACAGCTTGGAGGGTATTTTAATCCTCGCTAAATTAGGAGAATTATCTTATAAAACCCTTTTAAGGTAAGAAATTTGTTTAATATAAAAGTAAAGAAATACATTTTTTCCATGCTAAAAAACACATGTTTAAGCCTAGGAAAGCTGGGACGTTTGTTAGGTAAACCCCTTTTTTTTATTAAACTTCTCACATATTCTATTATTTCTTTAACATAGCATCAAAAGCTTTTAATATTTCCATGAACTGTTTGGTTTAAAAGCATTATTTCCATCGGTTGTGACCATTGTTCCTTGAAACAGCTGTGCCACTGTTAGAAGGAACAATGTTGTTGGGTTTAGGAAGCAATTTACTTTCTCCGATAGGACCGAGTTCCAATTTTGTTTTCTTGTCCGGTAAATTAAATCATAATATGAAAAACAGTTTGTTTGTGTTTTGTTTGTTTATTTTTGTGTTGACATTTTCCTAACTGTCTTTATCGCATCAGTATTTAGCTCCTGACTTTTATGTGAGAAACCTGTTGCTCTTACAGAAATAGATAACAGTAGTATATTAGGCCTCATATTTTCAACATGAAATCCTTAAAAAGTACAAAATTAATTCAGGGAATTTGGCAACAATTTGACTTACAGGTAGATGATTGTAAGTTAGAAAACTCAAGAAAAAAGATTGTATTTCTAATGTCAAACATATGCATGGTTATATTCTGGTGTTTCTGCAATTTCATTCTTAGACAGAGCGTGAAATAAAAGTGGTTTTCCGCTCTGCCAGACCGACAGTGCAGACATTTATTGATTTTTACCCATTTAATGCATTCAATATATGATATTTCTACTCCACTCAGCTGAGCAACCAGTCTGCCTGACATAAGCTCCTTTTTCATTTGTAATGTAGATGCAGTGTAGTGTTAGCTGCCTGCACTTCCAATGAAAGAGAATATTGGACAGCCTTTCAAATTCCTATCACATGTAGCCGCGATTAAATGCATATATGTTTTAGACAATAAAGGCTGCTACTACACTTGCAGCAGAATAACATGGACTGAAATAAACAGGCGTAAATAGATATATCTTCAATAAAATCTAATGGTGGTTGAAGCAATATTTGGGATGTTGAAAACAATTTGGATGTTACCACGGTGGGGGAATAGGTGTAATAGAAACAGGCTTTCTACCGGAAACAACTAATGTGAGACAATTATTGGGCAAAGAGCATCTCTTTAACATCTCCATCATTTATCTCTTGCTATCACCAAGAGACAGTTAATGCTTTGTTATCACCTCAGAAGATTTCTTGTTTCAAAGCAATCACCGTACTGCATTATTCTCAAACTGGGGTGTCACATCACACATATCAGATTTCAATGTGCGTAAAGAGAATAAATGGGACCACAACAAGAATCTACAGTAGTTCCAAGTGCTCTGTTGTAACCATCCTAAAATGTTAATAAAACATTCAAAGCCATCACAGACATTATGAGAAAATGAATGCTACTAGGAAGTCATTTTAATCTTGGTGCATTGTTTCATTTAAATATTGATTGTTTTTTATAGTGTCTTGCTTTTCTAGGGGGTTGGGTGTTTTGGAAGATGTTGGATTCATTGTTTTTGTAACAGAATATACATGTTTGACTCATTAAAGCACAGCAGTGATGATTCTTACTAAATATACAAAGATTTTTCTTGTTTATATGTTTTTTTTCTGTTTAGAGAGAGAAGAGTTTAAATATTATGTGAGAGAAATGTTCATTTATAGCCTCTGGGCTTCTTTGTGATTCCTAGAAATGGAGCTTTACTCATCTACACAAACATAGATGAAAGTCTGGTACTTTGACTTACACCATTCTAACCAGTTAGCTTTTCTTTTTGTGGAGGATTTCATGTTTATTATCTCAAAAGAATTGGCATACCTTGAAATGTTTATTTTTTTCCATTGCAAACGTGCATCCAAATTTATTTTACTAGAAATCTTGTGTAATAACTCAGCATAGGGTTGCATCATTTACAAAAATCTTCTCAACAATATTTGAAAAGTGTGGAATGCATCAAGCCCTTTTTACTTTTATTACCCCCCCAAAAAAGCACATTTTCTTCTGACATCAACTAATTAGGGGAGTCCACCTACATCTAATTTAACCTCTGAATAAATCCGGTGTTATGAGAGGCTTCATAGAAGCCAGTATTCAGCCATCAGGCAAAAGTAGTCCAGATAGTCACCAGAGTTACAGTAGAATAAAATCCAGTGAGGGGTTTAAAAAAAAAAGAGAAAGCACAGGAGCACAAGAAGGCAGGCAAAGCACACAGGCACTGGAACGAGGTCAGGGCGAGCACAGGAGACAGAAGGTGCACCCGAGCTCGAACAAAATGCATGCATATATATTTCAATATGCCACAAATCTGTTAGTTTTTGAATAATACAAAAGTTTTACCTTTTGTTAAAATTTTATGGTAATATGATTAAGAAAATACAATGAAATAGTTCCTTTAATAAAACAGAAGATGATAAACATATCTTGTGCATTGTTTCTGTGGTGGCTGGATAGAGTACTTACTGACTGGGATCTACGTTTACAATGAACTCAAGTCAAAAAGACATGATCAGTTTTGAGGGGTTTTATTGTAACATTCTCTTACATTATTGCATATTTTTCTAATATCATGCAGCCCTCTGTGGCACAGTAAACACCTCATAAGATAAGGCTGTTTAGTAAAATAAACTATAAACAAATAAATATATTAAAAAAATGTACCCAAAGATTTTGACCATTGCAATGTTTGCATGTTCCAGGAAGTAACTGTTATGTTGAACCATTTAGAACAAGAGAATCTTGCAATGAAAAAAGTGCAAGATTCAAAATTAATTCCGTAAACTGTATATAAACAGTCCTAATTATGTTTTTATTTTCATTGTCTGTATGTTTGAAAATATCAGCAATTGAGATTCAGACTAACTGTGTAGCCCTGTTGGATGCGCAATAACCGTAATTGCTGAAAAGTCAGAACAACAGCCTTGATGTTGGCCCAGTTTGTAGAACTGCTACTTTGTAAAATGGAGAGGCCAGTTTTTATCTCAGTCTGATGCTTTTTTGCATTAAGAATTATGTTTTAAATTACTTAAGCTAGTTCCTTTAAGGTGTTTTATAGATATTGAAATCACATAAAACTTACAAACAAAACTTGAGTAACTTAATCAAACTGAGTTCAAATTGTTACCTTCACTTATTGGGTGAAATCTATAGGTTGTTTTTTTTTTTTCTTTTACATTGTTTTTACAGTAATGGCAGCATCAGGCCATAGGGTTGCTTATCTTAACCTGAAAAAGAAACTGTAGGTTGCAAAATACTTTGTGAAGTGAATATTCACCCCTAGGGATGGCAGTTCATCCTCCACAAGACAGCGACTCTAAAATGTACCACAAATTTTACAATGGAGAATTTTGGTTGGAATAATTTAGTTAAAGTCATTTCACTTCACATTATACCATGTTCTGTCTTGGTCTAGTACATACACCTATAAGAGGATTATTTATATATGCAAGGGTGCTTGGTGTTTTAAATTCGACCAAAGTTTCAAGCTTTGTATTGCCTTTTTCTTATGACCATCACAGCACTCTCTGAAGGCATTTCTAAAGCCACCCTTTACTGTTCTGCACCAAGTGTGTTCTTTGTGCTTAATTTATATCTCCAGTCAGAGGCAGATCTGCTCGCCGGGGTCTTTTTGCAGACATTAGAGCTAAAGCTGTGAGTCTATTAAAAATGTATGGTCTGTATGAATGCATGACCTATATTTTGCATGCAAATAAATAAATAAACAGGGGTTTAAAGGAGATGATGCAAATCTTCAGAAGAGGGCCAAAGGATGAGCTAATGATATTATAACAACAAGGAGTTTGGGTTTCACACTGAGCACAATGGGGAGATCAATCCAGTCTTGCTCATTCTCTAACCTCCTCTCATCTGCTTCCCTCATAATAAGCCTACCCCACAATGCTGCCTCCAGCACAAGCTGCTTGTCAATTGGCCTCTCCCAGTTCAAGTGTGTGCTGTGACTCACCTTGTTCTTTGCACTTCAGGGTAGTGCAGAGAATACCGTGGCTTTCCTGCATGAGTGTATTGTTTTGGGTTTTTTTATTTAGTTTTTTTTTTTTTTTTTACTTGACAGAGATCCAGCCTTACTCTTTTCAATCTTCCCTCACAGCAAATCTGTCTATCTTTCTTTTATGCTCTCATCTTTGCTCCTCAACCCCATCCCATCTGCCTCCGCCCTGTCGCATCAGTAGATTTCTTTCTTGGCCTGCCATTCAGCTGATGTCAGGGATCATAGCAGTGAGAATAAAGGCCACTACTTTCTTCTGCTTGGTGATGAACTGTTGCTGTCTGAATGACGCAGCGTCCCAAAAAAAAAAAAAAAATCACTGAGAGAGAAAAATAGAGGAACCCTTTACTAACAGCCATATCTGATTTGTGTGAGACTTTTTCTTCTTTCTTTTGCCTAGCTGCTGTAGTTAGAGTAGTGAAACCATGAAGAAGCTACACAGAAAAATACTAAAGGGGGTTTTGAGTCAAAGCATTAACATCAATTTGTCATTTAGATCCTGTACATGAAAAGGTCACCTTGTTATCTCTCAAACAGACAGTGGGTGACATTAGTTTTCAACCTTAAAATCTACCCTTACACCGCTGACCTCATGCTCCCTGCAAAGACCATCTCAGAAATAACTCATGACGTGCAGCATTTCTTACCCTGACTTTGTTTTGTTTATGTGTGTTTGGAGCTTGATGTTCAGGCAAGGCTGTTGGCTGTTTATATGAAGCAGAAGAGTGTAGCCATGCTGAAATGCCTAATTGGGAAATATAGAGTAAAACTTGATTTGATGCACTGCTCAGCTTATTTCCTTCACATGAATAACTGCAGGTTTATGCCCTAAATACAGATTTGAAATTCAAAAATGAATCGTATCTATGGTAATCTATACACTGTTTATAGTCATTTCCTTCTTGATGTCACTTTTTTTTTTATCTGCCCAGTTTACATTGCACCTACACCCCCCACCCCCATGCCTGCTGCTCTTCTGTGGCTACAGCCACAATATTGGCATCACAGGGCCATTAAGGAGATTTCTTCTAAACGAACTTGACAGCAAAGCCAAGGCGTGGTTATATGGGTGGACATGCAAATCAATATTTCACATCGTCAGATGCTGGTTGGTGGAGCATGGGGACAGGATGAAGAGATGCAGCCAAAACTGTGTGTGATTTAGACTAAAAGTGAAGCTTCATCACACTTACAGTGATATGCAAAGGTTTAACTGCTTATAAATTTTTTTTTTAGTATTCGTTCTCACTCTAAAAAATGTTAATGTATTTTACTAGAATATTATAAACAAAAATTAATGCATATTTATGAAGTATGAAAATAGTTCATTTTAAATGTGTAATGAGCAACAATTCACTATTTTAGATAAAAACTGAAAAATAACAGTTTTTTATGTAATATGGTGTGACATCACAAAACATCTCCCTGTGTTCTCCAGTCTCATATTTACAAGCCCAGCTGGCCCATATGTATGTATGTCCATGTGAAGAGCTGCTTAGCCCATCCCAACCAAGAGAAGCATTGTGTAGGTGCAAAATGGCTGAGAGCACATCTAGCATATTGAAATCCCCACCTAAGGATGATTCTTTGCCTAAATGAAGTGCTCTTACTTACAGGAATATAAGTTACTTTTTTCATCACCAGACATGTTCCTCCGAAAGGCAATGCTGATTTCCTGTGTATTTATTCTTTAAAAATTCGCACATAGGCGGCATCTAGTGAGGGGGTGGGGGCTGAGGGAGTGGATAATTTGAATTTACAGACTGAAGAGAAATATTCGAGCAGTTTATTCTTAAATTAGAACTAAATGTCAATCAGACAAGTCCACTTTAATTGATCTGGTGTTAACCAATAGTTATAAATACACACACATTGTAATTTTCACAAATGATTTGAGCAACAATCAGAATCAGAATCAGAATCAGAATAGGGTTTATTGCCATTGTTAGTGAAGGAGTTCACAAACTAGGAATTT
>JAUZNJ010035684.1:0-12152 GCA_034780135.1 Jordanella pulchra
GAAAGTAAGACATAGTGGGGCTTTTGGGGATAAAAAGAAAGTAAGACACTGTCTTACTTTCGGGGAAACACGGTATTGGTAGAAAAACAGGGCCACCAAATTAAATTTTGCTTAGGGCACTGGGGTAATATTACTCGGACCTGGGAGTACAGAGTGTATGGAGAGTGTGGCACTGCTGTTGGTTGGTCCCCCTGCCCACTAGTGCATTAGTTAGTCTTGGTACCACAGTTTGGGTAGCTGTTTAGCAGAGCTACGACTTCCTGGATCTGTTGGACATCTTGTGGAGATGATGCCCCTGGATCTCAGGCCTCTAAGTCCTTGGTTGGATCTTCTCCTCCATGTGTTCTTATTGCTGCAGCTCAGTGGGGCTTCTCCTATATTGACTGCTGGCTGGTGTTTCTGGTGGTGTTTTCATTTCACAATTACAAGCTTTCTTATGAGTCAAAATTAGCCAGTAGCTAATGTTAGCAATGCTACAGTTAAGCCCTACATCGATGCCCGCTCTACCCCAACACCCCACCCCCCATCCGCCACCCCCAACGGTACAAGAGGACATCAACTACTGCAGATGGGCAATGGGCCATTTTTATGGTTTGACCTTGTAAATGATGTTAACAACATGTTGAGGGTTGAGATAATATCTCACTGTTGAGGTCTTGTAAATGTATTTTTTTAAATGTTAAATATTGCTATGTTACATTTTGTTTTATGAAATAACTACAATTTTATGTACAGTTCCAATTGTCATATGATATAGAAATATATCGAATGAGTTAAGCTAAAATAGTGTTTATTTCAATTTTAAGTGTTTATCGACTTTTCAGCTCATCTGATCGGTTTTGCTGTGTTTGAGTTTTCCTTTCAAACTTTAAGCTGAAATATAAATAAAGATTTCAAATTCACATCTAGAATGTTTCATTTAAATACATGTTTAAAAATATGACTGAAATATCTTGTTTGCCTCATTTGTATTTTATATTCATGTAGGCTGCCTGTGTGGCCTGTAATACCAACAAACTGCTCCTGATTAACGTATTAGTTAATTTTATAACTGTGGCATACTCTAACCCACACTAACTGTTGCAAATCATCAATAGACAGTTTACAAAAGAAACTACTGAATTGCTAAGTGGGTGTCATCCATGTGGACGGACTCAGGAATAAGGAACAGTTTGCTCACTAGTCTGTGGGCCAGTATTCGTTTATTGATTTCATAACCCTTCCTCTCTAACATTAAGAAGCAGAAATTATATGACAATGAGCAAATACTGCTGATGAATTTTTGGGTAAACTAAATAGAGCAGTCTAACATGTCCTTCTTTCTGGGCTACATTAAAAATGGGCGTATTCATAATTCTGTGTTTTCTACGTGAGTCATCATGAGAATCACAAGAAACAGAGGCTGCAATGTTTACAGATCTACATATAGTGATATACCATTTTCATTTTTTTGAAATTATTACGAAAAAGTTGTTAACTTCTTAACAATGTTCTAGTTTTAATTAATGTACCCGGTGCTCTTCTCCAGCAGTCAAAGTGTAGAAGGTGGGGTATATCTTGGAGAGGTCGCCAATCCAAAGCCACATACACTCCAGTAACATGCAAGTATGTTTTATTTCCCAAGAAGTCGTACTTTTGTCAAGTTTAGAGGTTCAAGTTTTAATCAAAAGAGGCATCCATCCACCAGGTTGTCAGAATAAAGTTACACACCGTCACGCTACGCTTTTGAGGTATACGCTGAAGAAACCTGGGCCCCAGCCTAACCCGGTTAGCCAGTCTTTAACATGCTGCTGATGGGAAACAGCTACACTTTTCTGTCTGAGCTCCAAGGTGAGAACAAAGCCAAAGAACAGTGATGAAAAGTATGTCCTTTTGTCATGAATCCAGTTTTCTGGGGTTTTCTAATCTTTTTTAGCATGTTTTTCTTAGAAATCCTTGAACAGCCAAAGTATACAACTGGCTTTATCCGAAGAACATTTTAGCACCGTTCTAATACAAAATCTCAAAAAACAAGAGCTGTGAATGTAGGGCTGAAATAATCCTGCTTCATTTTGGAGCATTTTGGCTTGAAGAGAAGTAAACCTCACATGTTTATTTGTGTTCTCTTGGTTACAAAACGTGATTAAAGGAAACTGATGGTGAGTTTGATTAGTTGAGACTGGAGCTGGATGTTATAAACCAGATTATGATAAACAGGAAGAGTATTGTTTGATGGTAAAAAATTCCAGTCATATTTGATGGAATATGTCCCCAAAACATAAAATCTGACATGAAACCTGTTAGTCTCCCTTTGATGCTGTGGACTGACTGTAGAAATGGCCTTTCAGATACATGTTGAGCTGCATGTTGCGTATGACCACAGTCAGCAACCATATATCCTGTCCCCATCTGGTAAGGGTTAGGTGTATGGTTATTCTTAGGGTTAGGCCGTAGGAAGGGTTGAAAATCACTGTCAACGCATGGTCCTCACTGCATTAAGCAAGAGGAAAGTGTTTGTGTAGGGGTTTGTTTGAGCTATAATTGGGGGCAGTACTCGTACTTGTCGTCTTCCGCTTTATCCATATAGTCCACATAGTCCCTCCATTGTGTACCGGGTCGTCCCCTGGGATTCCTCTCAGTGGGACGTGCCTGGAACACCTCCAGAAGGAGGCTTCCAGGATCTCAGATAAAGAGCGGTTCAAAAAGCCCCTGTGAAGTCAAATAAATCGAGGTACCTGATGTTGTCCTGTACGGCAAAGCCAGGACTCCACGCTGGAGCCAGACCCTTGGGTTGAGGTTTGTCGGCAAGCACCTGGTGGTCGGGTTCTTCCTCGTGGGACCCAGCCAGAAGGAGCAACGCCATCCCTCAGCGGGCCCACCACCTGCAGGGGGAACCATGAGGGATCGGTGCAGAGAGGATTGGGCAGCAGTGAGAAGCAGAGGCCTCGGTGACCCGATCCACAGGCACTTAAACTGGCATTGGGATTTGGTTGTATTGTCAAATATCCAGTATTGTAGGGACTTACAGATCCAAATGGGGACATTCAACAGCTCCCTGTATTGTTAAGTTGCTTCTTTGGCCTGGGGTTAGGTTTAGGACTATGATGTAAATTCATTTTAGGGTCTGGTATATGTTGATAATTTTTAGGGCTAGGGTCTGTGTTAGTCCATATAAAACGAATGTAAGTCAATGAAATGTCCCCAAAAGTCATGCAAACAAAGGCTGTGTGAATGTGTATGTACACTTTTTTATTGTTTTGTTTCTAATTTCTCTTTTTCAGATTGAGTTTTACTGATGACATGAGCCTTCAACAGTCAGTTTAAGTATTGGGCATGAAGTGAAAAGAAGGTGGTTTGTGAAAAGCAATTTAAAAGAATGCAACCCATAAGAAATTTGAATACACTAAAATACACAGTTTTAAAAATTTCTGCTTATCCTCAGATTAACTTATCATTTCTGAAAAACATTAATTCTTCGACGTCTTGTTTAGATGGCAGCTTGTCAGACTGAGTTCATAAACTCAGAGGTGCTTAAACACACGAACAGGTGAACTGAATAAAACCCAAACTGCAAACACCATTTTGATGTTTCTCACCTCTATTACTGCTCACCTTCTGTTCCCTGCAGGACAGTTGGATTTATGCCTTCATCCTCATGGAGTAAACATGCTCTCTCATCGTCAGCTTGACACGCTTTCCAAAACCCATGCTGAGCCCGAACAAATGTGCACAGGCCAACAGAGGAGAGCGCAGAACAACCTACAGAAAGGATGACAAGTGTACCCACATGTGACCCCCGCAGAGGAACTGAGATTAGCTTTTTGCTGCTGCTGTAATTCAGTTATTCTTCTCTGCCTGAGGCCAAACGGCAGGCGGGGAGCAGGATTCTGCTGCGTCCATACTTTGTCTGATTGGCGGCTTTGCTTATCCCTCCTGTACACAGGTGAACGTCTTTCTCCCCAGCCTGTCTCCTCTCCGCGTCCACCCCCCCGGTTTTCACACAGCCTCCTAACGCTAGGGCTTCTCTCTTGCTGCTAATCTGTCATCTTGAATTTCTGTGTTGTGATGGCTTATTTTTGACATGATCTCAACTCAGGAATTTTACATCGGGATTGTGGGGCACCTAAAGCTCAAAATAGCACAAACATTTATGAATAGAGGGCCAGTAGTGTAACAAAACAGATCAAACTATATTTGATATTCAGGATCCATAGATCTATCCATTGTTTTCAGGTTACAGTTAATGGGTCCAGGTAGGAAACCAAGACACTTTTCCCCACTGACATCTCACAGCTAATTCTAGGGGAGCTCAAAGATTGCAGATTTGTTTATGTTTTGATTCAGTTTTTCTTTTAAATGGCTATAGACCACAAAAAATGTGTTGAAACTACATTTTTTTTTTCAGAATCAAATATAGATTGCTTATAAATGAAAACAATGGCAAGCATATGTTGATTTTTTGTCATAAAAATCTAAAAGAATATTTGTATATTCCATATAAAAACAATATTGACAGACATTTTAGGAGATTTTTTGATTAAAAAAAAAACTATGAAACTTACCTCTGTTTTTACAGGGCCAAGAGTAAACATCAGCTCCAGATATATCTGAAGAAAGTAAGTAGAATCCATTACGCCAGGACCTCCATTTGAGGCACAGATTTGTAAAATGGAGACAAGACTCTGTAAAATCCAGCCTTAAGATTTTATTTTTTCAAATAATTGAGTTTATGACAGTTACCAGCATTCTGTTTTTACCCAAATATACTACCAAAGAATCTGATGAACTCTAAAAAGGGCAGAAATGGAAACCTGTGGTTTGGTTAGATAAACTCAAACGTCATCTGCATAATGAATCACCAAGTGTCATATAAACTCATAATGAGCCGGTTTTAAAAATAATGCAAAGAACAAAATAAACAAATACTGAATGTTTACCATCTGTATAAGTTTGTGGTTCAGTTCAACAGCTCATGTGATCATCAATCAGTACTACACATCAGTCTGCATCGAAAAAAATAGGTGGAAGATTTATTGGGCTTACGTCACATGAAGCTCTACTTTCAGGGCCTCAGTCAGTATAATGGTACTTCTTTGAGAGACCATATAGATTACCGACAGAAATCAACCTTCAGTTAAGGAACTGTTCACTCACTGGTTATTTTTAAGCTTAAGCTTTTAACTTTTCTAGACCTGATAAATGTTCGGATCACACATCCTAACATTTGTCTTGAATTTTTTTAGTAGAAAATTCCTGAGTTCACTGTCCAACCACGGATATGTAAAGGTCGACACTTAGGACCTAAACTATCCATGACTTAAAAATTTAGTTTAATTCAACAATAAACTTTGTTTCTGATCACAACTCAGACAAGTATCTCCCAGAGGAAAACAAAAGACTATAAAATGATCCGGGGTGTGAATTAGCAAGAATGTAAAGGGAGTTCTGTGTATCACAATATGAGTTATATTGATGCACTAACACAATTAATTAATTTATTATCTAATTAATATATATCCTGATTAATATCATAATATAGATCTAGAAAACCGGATACAGCTGGTGGAGAGCAGCTGAATAATGGGCTCATGGATGGTGCTCTGACCGCTTGCAACTTGATTTATTTTAAAGTCAGAAATGAAATTTATATTTGCCTATAAATATTTTTCAATTTCAGATCCAATATTCTTTATACATATTTTGAATCAGTACCAATATCATCTCATAAAATATCCTGATATTGGTATTTTGAACGGATGCAAATGTTTGGCAGAATTGTTTTTTACTTATACCCCTAAAAAAGGAGCAATTCTGAACATTTTAACAAAATACATCAAGGGTTACTGTTACCCCTCTTAATAATTAATAAAAATCTCTATATGGCACCATATCAATCAAAACTCACCCTATCAGCCTTTTGCCTTATGATCGTTTCTACTTTGTCTCCCTTCATAGGTTCTCTGTCTGATTAAAATCCAGATAGTGACTCAGGCATTTCTAAATTTCAATACATGTGAGAATAAAACATCTTAGCCTAATTAAAATCATTACTCTAAAGCTGAGACTTTCATTGAATCATTATGAGCTTACAATGGTAGAAGGAAGGCCTTTGGAAAGACGAGCAGATAATGTTGCTGGTCCACCAAGAAAGATAAATCCTCAGTTTATCCAGTGAATCCGGTACTTGCCAGGACCAGTGTCTCTGAACTGCGATCTTGGATGCATATGTGCACAGATCATGCATGTACTGTAGTGACTCATGAGTGCACACATTAATGCATGTGCACAGTGCGAGGCAGCCTCCTGGCGCAGGTTCGCCACAATGCGAGTTTTTTCTCCTTCTTTCTGCAGACCGCTTGCCAGGCCAAGCTTGGAAAGGGGTCACATTCTCCAAGGTGTGTCTAAACAGAGATGACATGTGGATGTGCTGGCATGAGACGCCGTTCTCGGCTTCCTACCACTGCATCTAATGCCTACGCCAGAAAAGCAGCTGCGCTTGTTTTATTTCCCTTCTTCTTCTTTTTTTTTTCCTTCTCTGTTTCTTGTGAAACGCAGTGCAGTGCCAGAGAAAACAGAGTCATTGTTTGTTTTTGATGGTTGTTCCATTCCTCAGGTTTATCCTGACTTAAAAATACCAGTGAATTGGGGAGTAGGCTTGACAAGCAAAGTGATGCTTATGTTAATTTGGGCATGCTATTGCCTCTAACGCCTGAGGAGTTTTCTGTCATTTTGCATTAAACAGTTTGTTTTTTTTCCTTCCACACTGACATGTTTGTAGAAACGTTTCCTTGTGACTTGTTTCCTTCGTTTCACGAGGCCGTAGTGTTTGCTGTGTCTGATGTATCATCTGATATGTCTTAGTAAATATCTAATGAGGCTTTGATGGACAACTCTGAGGCTGAGTCAGGGATTCATGTCAAAAGCGGGTAAAGGAACAGGATTGATTCGTATTGGAGGGTTGTGATCCTGGAAACCTTCCTGATTCCTTTGAACAGGTTGACATCTTTCTTTCATATAGGATGTCTCCAATTAGACTGAGCTGAGCAGCACACCCTGAAGATCCCCTCCAGGTTTATTATAAACCCTGTCTAAGCACAGTTCTCCATGAGATACAGCTTATAGGAATCCATAAACTCTAGGTTTTGTTCAGATTGCATTTGAAGAGAGCCATGTCAGTGGTACTTTTATGTTTTAGAGGATTCTTTATATGGAGTAGATAAGTAACAGCAAGTAGAATAAGCCTGAGACTCAAGACTTTGATCATTTAAGCTTATGTTTGGCCTGTTTTTCAATCAATATCATAAGAGATGTTTTTTTTATTTTGTTAAGAACATTTTTCATTTGAGTAACTCGACTTATCCCTTGGAGCAGGGATGATGTTGCAACCATAGCAACCCTTTCAAGCTCCATCCTGCCATTACTTGAGCTGCTTGTGGCAGAAAATGACTCCTACCTGAAGGGAGCAGCTCAGATTTCAGTAAAGTAAACCATAGCCTCAGGCTTTCAGAACCACATTCTTACCCCAGCTGCTTTTCTCTCAGCTGTGCATCGCTATAGTCCACCCTGAAGGTTATGGCCCAAATGAGCTAATAAAACCACATCATCTTCAAAAAAAAAAAAAAAGAAAGCAGAGACACCTGCACCTTCCCCAGAGTCGCTGGTTCTGTCCAGGACGGGTTTACGATAGATTGACCTGTTACCGTACAGTACAAGCAAAACACTACAAGGTTCTTGATCTGATCAAATCTGAACGTCTGTTTTATTTAAAAACAAACTACTCTCCAAGCTCATTTTATAAAATATTCATACCATGAGGTCCCCAGTATAACACAAGCAGGAGTTCAGGCTCTTTTTATTCTCCTGCAGACTCTCTCCTGCTCTTGGGTCTTTTTGCACTCAGGTTAACTTTTGTCAGAAACCAGTCAGAGAAAATTTTACAGCCTCTGATTGGCTACTTTTCAGGAAATCCCGCCTCTACTGTTTTCTTCCTGTAGCAGTTGATGTTACCAAAGCATCTTAAATTAACTTGACAGTAATCTAAATACTGTATTTTGTATTTACTGCTGTTGCCTTTGACTAATATTTTATTTTATTCTCTACGTTATGTGTGACAAACATGCAAATAAAAGCATATTTAGGATGGGGGGCAAATACTTTTTCACATCACTGTTTTCCACTTTAACTCCCCTAAAATAAGCCACAGTATGACGGTTACCTGGTCGACATATCTGTGGTTCTCTGATGTACGATTTAATCTAGAAGGATTATTGTGGCCTTGTCTTCTCTAGTAACTCTGTGACTTCTTTTGTTTTGTTTTTTCTTTGGCTCTATTGGCCTTTATTTTGCATTATTTTTAAAAGTCGGCAGACAGGAAAGGGGTGTATAGAGAGGGGAAGACATGCACCAAAGGTCAACTGGCTGCGACTCGAACCGCCGACGCCAATGTCAATTCTATGACTTCTTCGTCTGGTCAGCGATCGAGGGTCTGAACAAGTTGGGATATTTCCAAGTCGACAAGCCGACAGTGAGAGTCGAAGTCAAGTCAAACTGTTGTTCTATGGTGAATTTATTCTTCTCTTTTCTTGTTTGTGTGAATTAAAAGAGAGCCTCCTTTAAATGAGACCCTCTAATTTTGTTTCTTAATATGGGACAGTTGTCACCCTAAAACTAAAACCAATCCTAAAACCAAACCCACGTTTCAAAGACTCTATCCTAGAGATAATATCTTTCTTTCTTGTCACTGTTCCACTTTCCTGGAGATCATGACGCGAGCTGACATCTTTAAGTGCGAGTGGAAATACAAGTTTACAGGAATTGACTGAATCTTTGTGGGATTACAGGCGTGCAGCAAAGATATGAGAGCAGAAGGTGAGTTTCCTGTGGGTTTCCTCACACGCTGCTTTTGATTTTACAGAAATTCCTATATCTGCCGTGTTAAAATGAAGCAACCCAAAATTAAAATCACATCCAATGAGCTGTTTGCCAGGCAGGACCTGCGGGGCTATTAAACTGTACTCCTTGTGTGTCGGGTCCAATGGTGTACCGGTGCCTCTCCACCTGATAAGCTTTTTTAAGCTGACAGAGCAGGATCACAGCTATCTGCTAAATGGAAATGCGATGAAAGCTACCCACACTCAGCCGATTGCCTTGGCTTGCATCATTTCGCATCCTTGGCTGAATTAGTGCTTACAAGGTGGCAATAAAACAACTGAGAGCTGTAACATGGAGTTCAGGTTGAGAGCAGAGCAGTGAGATCCCTGCTGCAGGGAAACAGGTTCTTCTGTGGTTCCTCTGCAGGTACCGTCCTGGACCTGAGTGGGTATCAGATTCACTGCAGAGCTCATCCGATCCAGACCTGTTTTAGATTTACTGCCTCCTTGGAACAGAGAGAGGAACATCACCTGCATCTGGTTTCCACTGACAAATCAAAGCCAGTTGTGGTGGGAGGGCATGCAGTTAACCAAAGTAGGGGCTTTAATCATTTTTATGGCTGGTAGGAGTTTGCAGGTTTTAAATCTATATTCCTGTGGTCTGTTAGTCATTTCTCAGGATGCAGAAATGGAGGCGCAGGTGGAGCCGAACACACACAGAACGGGCAGGAAGTCTCTGAGGACAGCGGGGAGGGGACAGGGTCAGCGGCTGCACAAACGGAAAGATGAGACCCCAGAGGAGTCCGTGGAGTTGATGTCATCCTTACACAGCATCGTTAGCGTAGCTTTAGGTAGGGGGAAACATGGGGTGATAAACCCAGCAGGACGATTATTAATACAAAGACTGTATTAGGGGAAGCCGGATTATTTCTCTGGGAGGTTTATAAACTACCTGGATGTCCGGGAACCTGAGAGCGACGCTTTAGTGGGAGGAATCGATGAGCTGAAACGCAATATTATGTCCAATAGGAGCTTTAACATTAGCAGGTAAAGATGTGGAACAAGGTGCTCTGATCAGACTGTAATTGATCTTATTTAATCTACATGCTGCTGTTTGTTTGAGGGCCACTGGGGCCCCAGGCTCCCAGGGCATCAACAGATTCAGAGTTTTTTTATCATTTCCAACTGGAGTTTCTACAAATGTAATGTATTTACCTACATGTTAAGAACAAATGCATGATTGATGCTAAACAATAAGTTAATAACTTATGAAATGATTATTTCAATGTATATTTAATTAATTAAAACTGTAAATGAATACAGAATGTATTTAATAAATATAAAATTGATCATATGTTCCTCAATTCAATTTATTTTATTTTAAGAAGTGATAATAATTAGTTCATGATTTAGTAAAATATTTCACATGCCTGAATTAATATAAGCTGTCACACACCCATCAAAGTCCAAAGGAGGCGGGACTAGGGCTGCTTCCATAGAGACCCTGACATCTGATTGGCTGCTTCTCGCTAAACAGGATAAGATAAGAAAAGTTCTTCCTGAGTTTCTTTTACTCTGATTTCAATATTTTTGTCAGAAAAGTAATAAACATATTTCTAAAAGATGATTCCATTTATTTACAGCACATTGGGTGAGTAACGCCAACAATTACTGATGAATTCATTGAATAATTTCTAAATTATTCAATAATTACCTGATCTTATTATAATATCACTATAATAAACTGAGGACTATGTAATTATTATGTATTTATCAAACAAACTGTGTATTTATTTCCATGTTTAATGAATTAATGACACATTTAAATAAGTATTTTACAGCACTCTTCACCCTCCATACCAGGGGATATTTGTGCTTGTAATTTACTATTTATAAACAAAAACTAAACATCGAACACACAGCTCACATTATGTCAGTGTTTTAAAAAAAAGAAAAAAACAAAGTTCTTTACAAATACAGACAAATACATTCTGCCATTAAAAACTGTTAGTATACAATTAATTAAATGTTTTAGATACTGAATGTTGAATGGGGTCCAGGGTCTTTCTGCATGGAGTTTGCATGTTCTCCCTGTGCATGCGTGGGTTCTCTCCAGGTACTCCGGCTTCCTCCCACAGTTCAAAAACATGATTTTTAGGTTAATTGGCATCTCTTGATTGTCTCTAGGTGTGAGTGTGTGTGCGTATGGTTGTACGTTTTTGTATGTCTATGTGCTGCCCTGCGACAGACCGCTGTCCTGGGTGTACCCTGCCTTAGATCCATAGTCTGCTGGAGATAGGCATCGGCCCAACCATGACCCTGACGGATGAAGCGGGAGAAGATGGATGGATGGACAATTTTTCTTCTTTCCCCCTGTTAAATTAACCAGAAGATTTTTAGTTACTTATGAAAATGCAACTTTTAATGAAACCTAAAACTTGCTTTGGTAAGTTTTACTATTATGAGTCACATTTCTCAGTGCTAACTTTACTTTAACCTGGGTGACTTTTAACTCCTCTGTACTTTCACTCAAGTGATGTTTTTGTATAGAAGAGAAGTGTGCATGTGTGTTGGTGTGCATGTGTGTTGGTGTGTGTGTGTGTCCCTCTAGCTCCGCCCCTGCCTTTGTGTATAGCTCTTTTAACACTGCATTAAACTTCATGTAAACATTTCCTACACTATTTAATGGTGGTGGCAGCATCATGATGCAGTCCTTGAGCAGGGAGAGGAAAAGTAGGTGGAGCTAAATGGAGCCAATTCTTAATGAAAATCTGTTGACGATTCAATGGATGCCGAAAAGGCTTTTGACCGAGTAGAATGGCCCTATTTGTTTTACACCTTTCAACGCTTTGGGTTTGGCTGTTCCTTTATTTCTTGGTTCAAACTGTTATATACTTCTCCATTAGCCAGTGTTCGCACAAATAATGACCACTCAGAATATTTTCATCTAGGCCGTGGAACGCGTCAAGGCTGCCCACTCTCCCCTCTTCTGTTTGCAATTGCTATAGAGCCTTTAGCTGCAGCCCTCAGATCCAGTCCCATGCGCGGCATCACGAGAGGTGGGGTAGACCATAAAGTCTCTTTATACGCTGATGACCTTTTACTCTTTCTCTCAGACCCAGAGACCTCTATGCCTCTGGTATTAGACCTGCTTGAGAAGTTTGGACAAATATCTGGATATAAACTGAACTTTAATAAAAGTGAATTATTTCCAATTAATGATGCAGCTACAACCTATCCTCTCACCAGTTTACCATTCAAGATCTCGCTGCAAGCATTTAAGTACTTAGGAATTCATGTAAC